>SJYQ01002481.1:264575-283427 GCA_006410935.1 Redunca redunca
GTGTGTGTGTGTGTGTGCACCTCTCATGTTTGATCCTTTGTTTTAAATCCATGTCACTTTATGTTTTAGCCAAGAAGCATTCAAATATTTTTAGTTATTGTCATCCTTAGAGTTTTATTAATTATTTCATATTTTCATATGAACAGAATACTTACAAATTTCATTTTTTAATAGTTGATCTAAACTAAGTACTTCCATCCAAAACTTAGTAGTTATATGAAACAAGAATGCTCATTAATTGAATAAAAGTATTTATTTCCTTCTGAAAGAGCTATAGATTCTTACTAATGAAATGTATATGCCTGTTGGGCAATGCACATTTTTTTAATTAGTTTTTATTGGATTATTTGCTTTACAGTGTTAGTTTGGAAAGACTACTCATTTCCTAGTCTACATTGATAGTTACACTTGTTTTATAGTTGAAACTAAAAGAAACCCAGTTATGCAAATATATGACATCTTTGACATTTATGTAGCATAATCTAATGACAAACCTATAAGCTACCCTGAGCTAGTAGTTCACAAGGTGTAGGATATGTGTAAAGTATCACTAATCCCTTCAAAAACCTAAAATATCCAGTGCATTTCTGACAGTTCATTGCAGTACCCTGGAGTGTCACAGTGTCCAGTTTGAGTCCAGTTTGAGAGCTATGACTTTTGAAATTTTTATTTGGTAAGTTTGTTGAAATATTACAGATATCTTCAGTTGCCAAGTCTACCAGGGGATTAATATATAATTTTCAAAAATATCTGCTATTCTTTACTTAAATATGGAAAGATATTTACTTAAATATCAAAAGATTTCTACTTTAGACNTAATATATAATTTTCAAAACTGTCTGCTATTCTTTACTTAAATATGGAAAGATATTTACTTAAATATCAAAAGATTTCTACTTTAGACTAACGTTTTAACTGCTTTGCATCACAGCAAAGTCAAGGAAGCAGAGTTGGTCTTTATTTTCACTGTTGCACTGCCTTGATCTTGAACTGTGATTCAGTTTATTAGCCATCTCTTCACAATTACCTAGATTGGGATAATAGAGATTTGTCACAAAATATAGGTTTTCATGAATAAAAATGTTCACCTGGGCATATATTTTCAAAAGCATTCATAAAGCTTCAAATAATCCAAATTTCTCTAACTGTCCTAAATTTTAATCTGAAATTCTCATACTATATTGCTCTTGTTCAGTTAGTAAGTCATGTCCAACTCTTTGTGACCCCATGGACTATGCCACATCAGGCTCCCCTATCCTTCATTATCTCCTGGAGTTTTCTCAAATTCACATCCATTGAATCCATACTATAATAGTTATTCATTACCTATTGCAATTTCTGGAGCCTCCCATTGTATCATATGAAGAATAAACTGAAAGAAGATAAAAATAGCATCTCTTTGTTCCTCTCACTTCACAATACAAAAATCATCTTTGTAATAATGGTTATTTTGGAAACACTTTCTTCCAATATTAATCTCTACTAATGCTTGCGTGCATGCTAAGTTCCTTTAGTCTTGTCTGACTCTTTGCAACCCTATGGATCATAGCCCACCAGCCTCCTCTGTCCATGGGATTCTCCAGGCAACATGACTGCAGTGGGTTGCCAGGTCCTCCTCAGTCTGTACTAATGTTGCCTTTCAATTCAGCATTACATACTTTTATACACCATAATGATTAGGTTCTGGTTTTAAATTTTAAGTATAAAGAATGTGGAATTTATGACTACTGTCCTTATAACAACAGCCAAAAACGAAATATGCTGAAAGCCAACAATTATCTTAAAACTATTATAGAACTTATATAACAAGACATAACTCAATCCCCAAACTTCTAAAAGATAGGCACATCTAAAGAACCACTGCAAAATATTCTGTTCTGGAATGGGCTACTGATGAGAACACATAAACAGAAATTTTGATAAATTTCTGGAAGCTGAGTGTAGACCAGATTGAAAGTAATACTTTTAGAGGGCACAGTTTTGGAGAAGCTACCACACAGTCATGTACAGTTGTGAGGGTTGATCCATAAAGAAGGTTGAGCACCAAATAATTGATAGTTTTGAATTGTGGTGCTGGAGAAGATTCTTTAGAGTCCCTTGGACTGCAAGGAGATCAAACAATCAATTCTAAAGAAAATAAGCCCTGAATATTCATTGGAATAACTGAAGCTGAAGTTCAAATACTTTGGCCATCTGATGCAAAGAATCAATTCATTGGAAAAAAAAATCTTGATGTAGTGAAAAACTGAAGGCAAAAGGAGAAAGGAGCAGCAGAGGATGAGATAGATAGGGAGCATCATCAACTCAGGGGACATGAATTTGAGCAAATTCTGGGAGATAGTGGAGGACAGAGAAGCCTGGTGTGTTACAGTTCATGGGGTTGCAAAAAGCTGGACAAGACTTAGTGACCTACCAACAACAACGACACACTAATAAGGAGTTTGCCTCCAGAAACCTTGTTAGGTTCTCATGGTGAGATTTGAGAAAGCCCTAGTAGGAAAAGAAGAAGAAGACTCATTTTGAAATAAGTCCAGAGACTTTTCATAGCAAAGTCTTCATTTCCATGGAAAGACACTTCACCAGAGCTTATGCCATTTGGAGAAGGACGATTCCTCATGCTCCAGCCCCCTCTAGGCTTCTTGTCTCACTGAAAGAGATGCATTTTTTAAAATGTCAAATTCTTGGAATCAGATAATATATAGCCATTTCAGACTGGCTTCTTTAATTCACAATTGTTATTACAGTTCATCTAACTCTTTTTGTGGCTGGAAAGGTTCTTTTCTTTTACTGATGAATAATCCTTCATTGTATAGCTTTACCAGTGGCTCAGTCACTAAAGGATCTTCCTGCAATGCAGGTTACCACCTGAAATGCAGGATACCCAAGTTTAATTCCTGAGTTGGGTCGGGAAGATACCTTGGAAAATAAAATGGCAACACACTTCATTATTTTTTCCTGGAAAATTCTATCAACAGAGGAGCCTGGTGGGCTACAGTCCATGGAGTTGCAAAAGTCAGATATGACTTAGTGACTAAAGCACCATGTTTTGTTTTTTATTCACTTATTCATGAACATTCTGGTTTCTTCCAGCTTTTGATGATGCAGATTTTTTTGTGTGAATACATTTCAAATAGGTTGGGGAATACCTACGTCATTATTGCTGAAACAACATGGTAAGACTATGGCTAGTCTTGGAAAAAGCTGCCAAACTGTCTTCCAAAGAGGCTATACCAGTTTGCATTTCTATTGCTCTGCATCCTTGACAGCATTTGGTGCTGTCAGTTTTCTACATTTTACCTGTTCTAACAACTGTATCAGTTCGGTTCAGTTCAGTCACTCAGTCGTGTCCAACTCTTTGTGACCCCATGAATCGCAGCACACCAGGCCTCCCTGTCCATTACCATCTCCCGGAGTTCACTCAGACTCACGTCCATCGAGTCAGTGATGCCATCCAGCCATCTCATCCTCTGTCATCCCCTTCTCCTCCTGCCCCCAATCCCTCCCAGCATCGGAGTCTATTCCAATGATTCAACTCTTCGCATGACGTGGCCAAAGTATTGAAGTTTCAGTTTTAGCATCAGTCCTTCCAATGAACACCCAGGACTGATCTCCTTTAGAATGGACTAGTTGGATTTTCTTGCAGTCTTCTCCAGAGTCTTCTCCAACATCACAATTCAAAAGCATCAATTCTTTGGTGCTCAGCTTTCTTCATAGTCCAACTCTCACATCCATACATGAGAACTGGAAAAACTATAGCCTTGACTAGATGGACCTTTGATGGCAAAGTAATGTCTCTGCTTTTTAATATGCTATCTAGGTTGGTCACAACTTTCCTTCCAAACAGTAAGCATCTTTTAATTTCATGGCTGCAATCACCATCTGCAGTGATTTTGGANGCTGTCATCAGGACACAGGCAGCCCCAGAGCTCCTGGCACCCATGAGAGGGGACTGGCTCTGAAACACCAAAACAGGCATTAGGAACTGTGGAAGTAACTGGGAACTGTGGGACATTTTACACAGAGAAAACAATTTCTGACCAACCCCTTCCAGTGATACGTAGCTTGTACTCAACTATTCAGAGAAGACTGTTTCAAGGACTTTATTTTAAATTGATATAGAATCTGTTCAGTTACAAAAGCCATTTATTGCATTCTCTCCATTTCATAGCTGGAATTCAAAGTGTTAAGATTCGATTTACTCAAGTGAAAAAAAAGATCAAGAAATCATCTGTAAGGGCTATTTCTGAAGAATATGCCCAGTATTCTATTGTTCTGTGCCTTTAGGTTACAGTACCAACGCCCTGCTTCCAGTAAAGTGTGAGGCATGGGTCTAACTAAGGACCACGTGAAACTTGGGCACCAAGCAAATTCTAAATAGACCAAGCCTACAATCAGAAAGCAGATTTAGCTTCACTCATAATAAGCTTCTATATGGATTTTTATATTGTGGTTCAGAGGATGAATAGAAACTGCTCATAAAATTGTACCCTAAATGTCAGCAGGAAAAATAACGAAAATAAGTTCCTGTAGCAGCATTCATTTTTCACAACCCCAGAGAACCCAAAGATAAAAATAATAAGATGGTCTCAAAGGGCTTAACCAAAGGGTCATTAAGATAAAGCTGCTTCTAGAAATGTACCCTTGAATTTGAATTCTTCTGTAAATTAGAGAGCAGCATGGGAAAATACACATTTATGAAGCATTTTGATGTTTTAAAATTTAGCTATTCAATTTAGTGATTATGTTTAGGCTATAAAGATAAAATTTCACTTGACAAGAGAATGGAATAAATTGGTATATCCACAGAGTTAAGTATTAAATGATGGTGCGTATGCTGTTAACCTCTCTAATCTGAGGAAATTACAGATTCTCCAGCACTGACATACATATTTTTCCTTTGCAGTGAATTATTGGATTATTTTGTCATGTAGGCTTGGAGTCCAGGGACTACTTATTGATTTTAGTTTAAAGTGATTCAATCTGACTCTTGCTTTCCTTCGTTCTTAGTACTGTTTCTGCTACCCTCAGAGTCCTAGAGCCACTCAAGACATGATGAACTTTCAAACTTAGGTGTCCTGGTCTTCCCTTCAGTGATCTTCATACATGCAATGATGGCAGTCAACCAGTGAGAGTCCATTTCAAATTATTTTCTGGTTTTATTCCTTTTTAGATTTGATTTTAGCATATTTGGACCAGAAGTCATCTATAAAGGAAGAAGCAGGAAGTAAGAACTTCAAAAAATATCACTTTCATGAATCATGGTCTCAGGTGAAGCTGCAATTCAGGTTATTCATATTTTATTGATTATAATTATGTTTGTAAAACAAACTGCATTTTTTCATTTTAAATGCTGTTATGAAGAATAATTTCAAAGGAGAAACTACAGAAGAGGATTAATTTTGCTAATTTTTTCTTATTACTGGATTGACCTTAAGAAATTTACTCAATTTCTATAAACCCTATAAACCACATTTAGTGCCATCTGTTAAAATGGACCATATCAACATGATTATTTCTCAATGCCAACTATGAATATTAAATAAAAAAGAAGTGGATAGCAACTCAGTATAAAATGTGGTTAGCAACTTACAGTGTAAAGGGAAAGCAACTTATACTGTGTTAGCATAAAATAAATCCTTATAATAAGTCTAGATATGATGAATTGTTATCAAAATTTGGCACTATTCATAAGTTTGGCAACCAACTTTGTGGATGTTATTTTCTGCTGACCTCCACAGATTCATTTACTATAGGGCAGGTTTTGTTTTTGTAGGATGATAGCATTATTGAATACCAGGTAAGCAACAAAGACCATGCTGCGTGATTTCTCACACATAGTTTTTATTTAATCTTCATACGTGCATGCTAAGTCACCTTAGTCATGTCTATTTGTGATTCTATGAACTGTAGCCTGCTAGGCTCTTCTATCCATAGTATTCTCTTGGCAAGAATACTGGAGTGGGTTGCCATGCCTTCTTCCATTTAATCTTCATAAAACTTTACATGTTTCTTGATATTTTTATGGATGAGAATTCTTATGCTCAGTGAGGCTTAGTAACATTCCTAAGGTTATACACTGAGTAGGTGGAGAATGCAAGGTATGAACTTTGGGAACACCTGGCTACAAGACGCATCCACTTTCTCACAGAGCATATTGTCTGCCTTTTCCTCCAACGTATTGAGCTTGCACAGTGAATTTGCAAATACAACTGCATGACCTGCATTTAGCAAGCTGTTTAGAAGTATAACATGTGTAAAATTGTGGCTTAGGAGTCAGTCCATGCAGAGACAAGGACTGCAAAGTGCCCTTTTGTACTTCAGGATGAAAGAAGCATGGTGTTGCTGGATGGTAACTCAGCAGTTGGTCTGATGGGCAGCAAGGAGGCTAGAGTTAGCAGTGTTTCTGAGCCATTCACCATATGTGCCAACACCAAGGGAAAAAATAATGATCCAGAAAAACAATAGGTAATGAGAAACATGCTCTTTAGGAATCATGCTCAACTCCTTGGTGTTTTTATTCTTATGGGGATTTAGTGAAAGTTTAGTAGCATGTATATTTTAAAAGTTAAAGGATGCTGTAGCTTTAATATGTTTCCTTTTATTCTAACTGGACTAGAGGAACAGGGTATTAATAATACACATAGGGAGATATACCTAAAGTTTTCTCACATCTAGAGTTGAATAAGATCAAGTCGTGATAATCAAATGTTTCCAGGCCTTCTTAATCTGGATAAAAATGTTGTCATATTTATATCAAACTAACAAATTACAGTGACTCTATTGAACACAGTACATAAGCTTCCTGACTACATTTAGCAAAAAGATCTCTGAGAAATGGTGGCAGTGAAGTGTTAAAGGATGATGATTTCTTCTTATTCTCTGGCAATGCTTGAACAAAGAAATCCTAGCCTCTAGACATTTAAGCCTCCTGCATCTCCTGCATTGGCAGACAGATTCTCTACCACTGAGCCATCTGGAAAGCTCATTATTGCTTTTTTTTAGGTAAGGCTGGTTCCTTTGTGGCATATATGGCTATTTTCTCATTCTCTTCCACTGATAAGTTGGGTATGTCTGATATCCCTGTCCTCAGACCTCAGCTCAGGAGTATGTTTTATTTGTGAAGATAAATTCAGCTCATATAGTGAGGTACTTCTCAGAAACCTCCTCTTCCCTACCCCATGTACCACTGTATATACCAGTGGTGCAATAAGATGGTGGTAGTCGGTAGTTGCCTAAACCTTGTTAATTTTGGTTAAAAATAGAAACACCCGTATATCTGTGTGTGCACTTGTGTATGTGTGATGTGAATCAAGGGTAAGGGTATTTGACCTCTTCTAACATTCAAACTCTAAGTGTAAGGTTACAATGGCAAAGAGAAAATTTAGCTCATCCTATTACAAATCAAAATTATATGATCTTCATGTATTAATACAAATATGTAAGGAGAAGGCATAAAGAAATGAATTTATTGTCCAATAATTATAATATTTAGAATAATTTATGAGTATTCATTATTAAAATTATAATTTTAATAATCCTCTGTGGACTCTAAAGGAAATGTTATATAAATGTTTTTTTGATGTTGCTTTGACAATGTAGAAGCCGGCTTAATGAGTCAGGAACTCCAAAATAGTTTTCAGCATCATTTGAAATCTTTGGTGAATTTGTGGGATGTTTTTAGGTTATAAAATCCTGGAGCCTTATAAGAAGGTTCATTCCAAAAAGGAATATTATTAGCGTTATTGGTGCTGTGCCCTCATGTGTGCTCAGCCACTCAGCCGTGTCTGACTCTCTGTGGCCCTATGAACTGTAGCCACCAGGTTCCTCTGTCTGGGATTTTCCAGGCGAGAAAACTGGAATGGGTTGCCATTTCCTCCTCCAGGGGATCTTCCTGATCCAGGGATCAAATCCACATCTCCTGCATCTCCTGCATTGGCAGGCAGATTCTCTACTGCTGAGCCATCTGGGAAGCTCATTATTGCTGTTTAGAAAATTGGCACAAGAGATATCATAATTTAGATTAAGTGAAAGTCGCTCAGTCATGTTCGATTATTTGTGACCCCGTGGACTATAGCCTGCCAGGCTCCTCTGTCCATGGAATTTTCCAGGCAAGAATACTGGAGTGGGTAGCCATTCCCTTCTCCAGGCGATTTTCTCAACCCAGGGATGAACCCAGGTCTCCTGCATTGCAGGCAGATTCTTTACTATCTGAGTCACCAGGGAAGCCTAAATTTAGATTAAATGCCTATGTAAAGAATAGCTTTTTTATTACAACCCATAAACATGCTTCTTATTTACTATAATATGATATAAACCCAACAACATCTAGGTTATTTTTCTAGTCTCCTGGAGGTGAAATTTTACTAGAGATTAGATAGGAAGTTTTTACCATTTAAGAGGGGCATATTTCTTTACAGAATATTATAGGTCCAAGGACAGCTTAATGCACTAGAATATAAATATTACAGATATTTTACAAATAGGACATTAGTTCTTGACAGAGTCAGAAAACATGAGATTTCAGAACTTTAACATACCTGTATTAAAGATAAGGGGTAGAGATGCTGGAGTTCAAACTGCTTAACCTTAGTCACAGAGTGAATTTCAATTGGCTGCATTCCAGGTTCCTTCTTTTATAGTTCTGTGAATTTTCTACTGGGCAAAGTATAGCACAGATGTAGTTCCAACATTCTTTTCCAGAAGTCTCTAATGTCTCCAATTACCATCAGTCATTATTTCTCATGGGGGGAATTTTAGCTATAGGAGAAGTTTATCAATGCCTAGAGACATTGTAAATTGTTACAAATTAAACAGTTCTGGGAGAAGAGGGGAAGGGTTGTTACTGGCGACTATTTGATGCTTAACATTTTACAGTCCACAGGACAGCACTTACAACAAAGACTTCTGGCCCAACACGGAAATAGCACTGAGGTTGAAATAACCTGTGCTGTTTTTTTCCACTTGAATTCTCAGGTGTCAAATAACAGATTCCATTTCCCACGCCCTCTTCCGATACTCACTAGTAACTACCTGGAGGCCCAAGTTGGGGACAAAAATAGCAGAAATGTGTCCAGTCTGCTGGCAGAGAAGACTGTTTCTATTATGAATTTGCTGCTTAATAAGTATATTTTTAACTTAATATGATGGCTGTTTCACAGTGCTGAAGTTAGAGATTGTTAATAGTTGTCATTTTTTTTAAGTCTTTCTCCTAATTTCAACCCCTAGAGATTTTTTTTTTTGGTGATATTATATTTTAAATTAGCAATACTGATATTTTAAAAGAGCAGTACTAGTATTTTAAAAGAACAGTGCAACTCTTCTGGCATATACAGCTTTGTGTGGATTAGGCTAGCATTTTTCTCAAATATTCAGAGATGAAGGATGAGTTTTATATCTTTTTCAAGTGCATTTCTAATTTTCATGGATTGATACTTTAAAAAATAATAAAAGTAAATAATTAGAGAAATAATTCTTAAAAATATATATTTGATAGCTGCTGCTGCTAAGTCTCTTCAGTTGTGTCTGACTCTGTGCGACCCCATAGACGGCAGCCCACCGGGCTCTGCTGCCCCTGGGATTCTCTGGGCAAGAACACTGGAGTGGGTTGCCATTTCCTTCTCCAACGCATGAAAGTGAAAAGTGAAAGTGAAGTCGCTCAGTAGGCAGGTTTTTAAATTATTAGATCCAATAAACTTTAGAAATTATCTTGTCATTTTATTATAAAAGTTCTAAAACACTTTCAATTATTGTATTTCTCTCAATGAGATTGAGTTATATCTTTTATGGAATGAGAAGTATATGAGGAATTTTCCAGAAAAGAAGACTGAGGTAGGTGGCCATTCCCTTCTCCACAGGATCTTCCCAAGGAAGGAATTGAACCCAGATCAGGTTTTTACTGTTTAGCCACCAGGGGAGTCCATGAGGAATAAAGAGTATCATAAACAGTTAAAAAATTGGCTTCTGTTCATTCCGCAAACATTTATCCTGGGCCTGATGAGATTATACGCTCACTAGGCTCCAGAAATAGAGAGATAAAAGGCATTCTAACATTCATGGGCTTCTCAAAAAACAAAGGAAAAAGAAAGTCATAGATATAGAGAGCAGATACATGGTTGCCAGAGTCAGGGGACTGGGTGAGGAGGGGTGTTGGTGTGAGAAATGTGTAAAGACCTATAAAACATAAAAAGGAAAAAAATTATTAAAAGTAAACAAACAAACAAAAAACACCAAACCAAACCTTCTCCCGTAGTTGAATAGATAGATGCTGTTTGCCTTGTGACTTCAACTTCTGATGATTCTCGGAATATATCACTCATTTCTGACTGGAAGTTTTTATCCTTCTTACTCTTTTGGGCTGTTAATCTTTCCCTTCTAGTCTCTGCCTGTCTTAATCTATACATAATCCAAAGGTAGGTTCAATTCCATTTCCTTAGAAATTTTGCTCTGCCTCACTAGAGTACTTATTTAAAAATCCTTCCTCCAGATTCCTACAGCATTTCCAGAACAAGGCATATAATTAAAAAAATACAAAAACAAAACAAGACTTGTTGAATGAATGGATAAGTGAAGAGATTCTTGTTCTCACATTTAAGCATGCTACCATGAAGAGTGAAACTGTTGCTAAGTGTAATTTTTATATGGTATGTGAAGTAGCCCATATTCAGGTTTCACAGGAACCCAAATATCGATCTATCTGTCCTTTGATTAAGATTGATACTGCTAGGGTTGAGTCTCAGATTTCACATTCAACAGGCAAGTTGGCTTCACAAAGGAAGCATTTCTCATGCCCAAGGCCTAGGGTATCATTTTGGTTTGCTCAAAGATAACACATGAAGATCCTGTGAAGAATCTGAAGTATAGGATGAGGTTAGAACCTAAGAGATATAAAAGGTAGATAGATAACTGTGAAGGGACACAGCAAGGGGACACTGCTTAGAACTTGGATCTTTGAGTAAATGCTTTGAACTCTGAGTAAATATGGCATAACCCAAGGGAGTTAAAGGGAGGATTTTACAGTCTATTAAGTCTTCCCTGGTGGCTCAGATGGTAAAGCTTCTGCCTACAATGTGGGAGACCCAGATTCAATCCCTGGGTTGGGAAGATCCTCTGGAGAAGGAAATGGCAACTCACTCCAGTACTCTTGCCTGGAAAATCCCATGGATGGAGGAGCCTGGTAGGCTACAGTCCATGGGGTAGCAATGAGTCGGGCACAACTGAATGACTTCACTTTTAAAGTAGTTGGAGAAGGCAATGGAACCCCACTCCAGTACACTTGCCAGGAAAATCCATGGATGGAGGAGCCTGGTGGGCTGCAGTCCATGGGGTCGCTGAGTCAGACACAACTCAGCGACTTCACTTTCACTTTTCACTTTCATGCATTGGAGGAGGAAATGGCAATCCATTCCAGTGTTCTTGCCTGGAGAATCCCAGGGACGGCGGAGCTTGGTGAGCTGCCGTCTATGGGGTTGGACAGAGTCAGACACAACTGAAGCAACTTAGCAGCAGTAGCAGCAGCAAGCTAGTTGGAGGTGGGGAAGGAATTCTCAGTCTAGTAGAGGAGCTAGATATGCAAACTCAAAGAAATGGTATTCAGTAGAAGATACTAGTCATCATAGGTAACAGGAGTGTAGAGCATGCTAAGAGATACCTAGTGTTGAGAAGATTGTATCATGAATATTTCTCTGGTATAGGATCCATTTGTTGACTTAGAGACAGTACTCTTTTGTCACCAAACACACTCTAGAAATATGTGTTGAATACACATGTAACTAAACTGATAAAGAAAAAACTTCATGAATATTTACGAGACAGCAAAATAATAACTGATCGTGACTATCATTTACTCCCCTTTAATTACATTTCAGGCTATTTAAATGCATTAGAAGCACAAGGATTACATGAAATACTAAAATGGTTGCTGCACTTCTAGGGAAGAATGTGCTTGCAATCCATCTTTGCTGTAGACAATAGTTGTCCATCTGACATTGAAACTAGGTTTTGATAACCATGACAGGCAAGATGCTTAAAGTGATGCATTTGCTAGAAGTATTGCAAAATGATGATTCAGGTATTTTTTAAAGCTTATTATCTTCCTCAAAATGGAGACCATTTATTATTTCTCTACTGATTTATTCCTGATAGCTAGAAAGAAATGTATGTGCCTTTCTTGCCTCCAATTACCTTTCCTTATCTATAGTAGCTGTATTCTCAATTCATCTTTTTGATCACTTGTAATTTGAATAGCTAAAGAGTACCCCCCAGATTCATTTTCCTTGTAAAATATGTTGGTTTTAAATTACACATGTCTGTAGGAGGTGAATAACCTTTGACAAATGTTTACAAGAGTTGGGACATCATAGTATTACTGAATTTTTGAGCTATTGCTCCTCGGTAATTCTGAAGTAAATGCTGCTAATTGGCATTGTACAGTATGTTAATTGTACTTTATTTTTGATCTGGCAGTTCATTCAATAGGTTTAGGAAACTGAAATAGTAAAATTATATTTTAAAAATTGATAAGCTGATTCTTGTGTTCCTCCCTGTTTCCTTTAAATACATTACACCAAAAGAGAACTATTACATGTAAGAAGAACATACAGATAAAATAGAATTATATTTGGAGAGATTATTCCATTTATTATATTAATGTTGGTATGTGATTGAATAAACTATTATTCTAATGCTTGATCAAATGTACAAAAATAGTGTGGACAATAGAAAATGTAAAAGTTGTCATCTGATTATAAAAATGCATACTGCATACTTTTGTTGCTTGATATTTAAATTTTACTATGATCTGCAGAATTATTTACATGCAAATTTAAATTACAGGACAAGTGTTTATTTATGGTGCACATGTGTACCTCTGGGTAATTCACTTATTTTCTCCCCCAGGCTCAAAAGCTAGTCTTAATTCCAGGGAGAGGGGAATTAAAAGACAGATAGTTAGAAAAAAAAAAAAAAAACACACTAAAATTAAAAAAATAGGCAGATGATAGTATTTCTGATGGCTATGCATTGCCAGGTGTGATAGTTAAGTCCTTTGCTGTAGAATACGGGATGCTGCTATTATTCAATTCTGAATGTTTGTCCTGATAACCCACCAAAATATATTTTGCCTTGCTGTTGTGGCTACCAGTGGAGAATGGAAACCAGATTTTGAATTTCAGGCTCCACAGTAGGACCCTACTTCCTGTTGCCTGAGGCCAGGTATTTCTGAGATTGCTCTTTCTCACCTACCACCATCACCCTGCTTAGCCCCTTCTTCTTTTGAACATGTGTAGGTCAACTATTTGCCCACATGTTTCTCCTTTTTTCAAGCACAAATAATGCCTGGATATTCTCATAGTTGATAGCATTCCTTTTAGAGGTAAAATAAATTTTTTTCTCTTGTGTTCTAACTTTTTATCTTAGTTTAAGTCACAAGAAGTTAGATAAATAGTACACAGTTCTTAGTGCCCTTTGCCTAGCTTCCTCTGAAAACAACATCTAAAATAGCCATAGAACATTGTGGAAATCAGAATAATAACTATTAACTACTATTAACTTACACACAGATCTTGTTCAGATTTTACCACTTTTTGCATGCACTCTCTTAACATTGAGTTCTATAAAAATTTATTACATTTTTCAGATTTGAGTAACGATGATCACATGTAGGGGCTTCTTTTGTGGCTTGGTTGCTAAAGAATCCACCTGCAATGTGGGAGACCTAGGCTCAATCACTGGATTGGGAAAACCCTCTGAAGGAGGGCATGGCAACACACTCCAGAAGTCTTACCTGGAAAATCCCCAAGGACAGAGGAGTCTGGCAGACTGCAGTCCATGGGGTTGCAAAGAGACAGACACTACTAAGTGAGTAAGCATGCAAGCACAGACGATCACATTTAGAATACGGTTGTTCCATCATCACCAACAAGCTCCCTTAGATAACACCTTAATAATCATTGCCCTTCCCAGCCTGAAGTCCTAGTGAGTAACACTTTATTCTTTTTCACTTTTTCTCTTGTCCCTTTGAGAGTTCCACATAAATGGAAACATGCCATATAAACCATTGTGTGTATGTATGCTAAGTTACTTAATATTTCATTCAGCATAATAATACCTTTGAGTTCTATTCAAATCATTGCTTATGTAAATAGTTTATTCCTGTTAATGAAAGATAGTATTTCATGTTATATATGTAACAAAGTTTGTTTATCCATTCATCCACTGAAGGACATTTAGATTGTTTCCAATACAGCACTACTAAAATAAAACAGCTATTAAGATTCATGTACATGTTTTTGAATGAATATTAGCTTATATTCATAAACATCAAGGAGGGAGACTACTAGGCCTATGGTAACTATATCTAATAATGTAAAAAACTGACACACTGTTTCCCACCTGGTAGTACCACTCTATCTTCCCACCAGCAATATATGTGACAGCTAGCTGTTCCACATCTTCACCAACACTGAGTACTGTCAGTATCTTTTTTATAGACATTCTAATAGGTAAGTGATAATTGGTGCTTTAATTTGCATTTACTCAGTGGTTCAATATTCTTGCCTAGTGAACCCCATGACAAGTATGAAAAGGCAAAAAGATAGGACACTGAAAGATGAACTCCCTAGTTCAATAGGTATCCAATATGCCACTGGAGAACAGTGGAGAAATAACTCCAAAAAGAATAAAGAGACAAAGTCAAAGCAAAAACAACACCTAGTTGTGGATGTGACTGGTGATGGAAGTAAAGACCGATGCTGTAAAGTCTAATGCTGTAAAGAACAATATTGCATAGGAACCTGGAATGTTACGTCCATCAGTTCACTTCAGTTCAGTCGCTCAGTCGTGTCCAATTCTTTGTGACCCTGTGAACTGCAGCACGCCAGACCTCCCTATCCATCATCAACTGCTGGAGTCTACACAAACCCTTCTCCATTGAGAGAGTGATGCCATCCAACCATCTCATCCTCTGTCATCCCCTTCTCCTCCTGCCCTCAATCTTTCCCAGCATCAGGGTCTTTTCAAATGAGTCAGATTTTCATATCAGGTGGCCAAAGTATTAGAGTTTCAGCTTCAACATCAGTCCTTCCAAAGAACACCCAGGACTGGTCTCCTTTAGGATGCACTGGTTGGATCTCCTTGCAGCCCAAGGGACTCTCAAGAGTCTTCTCCAACACCACAGCTCAAATGCATTAATTCTTCAGGGCTCAGCTTTCTTTATAGTCCAACTCTCATATCCCTACATGACCAATGGAAAAACCATAGCCTTGACTAGACAGACCTTTGTTGGCAAAGTAATGTCTCTGCGTTTTAATATGCTGTCTAAGTTGGTCATAACTTTTCTTCCAAAGACTAAGCGTTTTTTTAATTTCATGGCTGCAATAACCATCTGCAGTGATTTTGGAGGCCCCCAAAATAAAGTAAGCCACTGTTTCCCCATCTATTTGCCATAAAGTGATGGGACTGGATGCCATGATCTTAGTTTTCTGAACGTTGAGCTTAAAGCCAACTATTTCATGAATCAAGGTAAATTGGAAGTGGTCAAACAGGAGATGGCAAGAGTGAACATCAACATTTTAGGAATCAGTGAACAAAAATGGACTGGGATGAGTGAATTTAACTCAGATGATCATCATACTTAACACTGTGGGCATGAATCCCTTAGAAGAAATGGAGAAGCTCTCATAGTCAAGAAGAGAGTCCAAAATGCAGTACTTGGATGCAATCTCAAAAATGACAGAACAATCTCTGTTCATTTCCAAGGCTAATCATTCAGTATCACAGTAATGCAATTCTATGCCCCAAATCCAAACCTAGTAATCCAAATCTAGTAATGCTGAAGAAGCTAAACTTGAATGGTCCTATGAAGATGTACAAGAACTTATATAACTAATACCCAAAAAAGATGTCCTTTTCAATATAGGGGACTGAAATGCGACCGTCAAGTGAAAATGAAGTTGCTCAGTCCTGTCTGACTCTTTGTAAGCCATGGACTGTAGTCTACCAGACTCCTCCTTTTCCAGGCAAGAGTACAAGAGTGTGTTGTCATTTCCTTCTCCAGGGGATCTTCCCGACCCAGGAATTGAACCTGGGTCTCCTGCATTGCAGGCAGACACTTTACCATCTGAGTGACCAGGGAAGCCCTAAGAGATACCTGGTATTAAAGGGAAATTTGGCCTTGGAGTACAAAATGAAGCAGTGAAAAGGCTAATAGAGTTTTGGCAAGATAATGCACTGGTCATAGCAAACACCTTCCTCCAACAACACAAGGGAAGACTCTACACATGGACATCACAAGAAGGTCAATACTGCAATCAGATTGACTATATTCTTGGCAGTCAAAGAGAAGTTACATACAGTCAACTCTATACAGTCAGCAAAAACAAGACTAGGAGCCTGACTGTGGCTCAGATCATGAACATCTTATTGCAAAATTCAGACTTAAATTCAAGAAAGTAGGTAGAACAACAAGACCATTCAGGTATGGCCTAAATCAAATCCCTTATACACATCCAATATTATAACCCTTATGATTTTACAGTGGAAGTGACAAATAGATTCAGGGGATCAGAAATGATAGATAGAGTGCCTGAAGAACTATGGACAGAAGTTCGTGACATTGTACAGGAGGAAGGTATCAAGATCATCTCTCAAAAAAAGAAATGCAAAAAGGCAAAATGGTTGTCTGTGGAGGCCTTACAAATAGCTAAGAAAAGAAGAGAAGCTAATGCAAAAGAGAAAAGAAAGACATACCCATTTGAACGCAGAGTTCCAAAGAACACCAAGGAGAAATAAGAAAGCCTTCCTCAGTGATCAATGCAAAGAAATAGAGGAAAAACACAGAATGGGAAAGATCAGATATCTTTTCAAGAAAATTAGAGATACCAAGGGAATATTTCATGCAAAGATGGGCACAATAAAGGACAGAACTGGTATGGACCTAACAGAAGTAGGAAATATTAAGAAGAGGTAACAAAAATACACAGAAGAACTATACGGAAAAAGGTCTTCATGAGGGATAACCACGATGGTGTGGTCCCTCAGCTAGAGTTAAACATCCTGGAATGTGAAGTTAAGTGGGGCCTTAGGAAGCATCACTGTGAACAAAGCTAGTGGAGGTGATGGAATTCCAGGTGGCACTGTTTCAAATCCTAAAAGATGACACATTAAAAGTGCTGCACTAAATATGCCAGCAAACTTGGAAAACTCAGCAGTGACCTCAGGACTGGAAAGGTAAGTCTTCATTCCAGTCCCAAAGAAGGGCAATGCCAAAGAAAGTTCAAACTACCACACAATTGCACTCATCTTACATGCTAGTAAAGTAATGCTCAAAATTCTCCAAGCCAGGCTTCAACAGTATGTGATGTTCAAGCTGGATTTAGAAAAGGCCGAGGAACCAGAGATCAAATTGCCAATATCCGCTGGATCATCGAAAAAACAAGAGAGTTCCAGAAAAACATGTACTTCTGCTTTATTGAATATGCCAAAGCCTTTGACTGTGTGGATCACAATAAACTGTGGAAAATTCTGAAAGAGATGGGAATACCAGACCACCTCACCAGCCTCCTGAGAAATCTGTATGCAGGTCAAGAAGCAATAGTTAGAACTGGACATGGAACAACAGATTGATTCCAAATTGGGAAAGGAGTCCATCAAGGCTGTATATTGTCACCCTGCTTGTTTAACTTATATGCAGAGTACATCATGAGAAATGCCAGGCTGGATGAAGCACAAGCTGGAATCACGATTTCCAGGAAAAATATCAATAACCTCAGATATGCAGATGACACCACCTTTATGGCAGAAAGTGAAGAGGAACTAAAGAACCTCTTAATGAAAGTGAAAGAGGAGAGTGAAAAAGTTGGCTTACAGCTCAACATTCAGAAAACTAAGATCATGGCCTCCAGTCCCATCACTTCATGGCAAATAAATGGGGAAAGAATGGAAACAGTGAAATACTTTATTTTGGGGGGCTCCAAAATCAGTGCAGATGGTGACTGCAACCATGAAATTAAAAGACGCTTGCTCTTTGGAACCTAGACAGCATATTGAAAAGCAAAGACATTACTTTGCCAACAAAGTCCATCTAGTCAAAAGTATGGTTTTTCCAGTACTCATGTATAGATGTGAGAGTTGGACTATAAAGAAAGCTGAGTGCCGAAGAATTGATGCTTTTGAACTGTGGTGTTGGAGAAGACTCTTGAGAGTCCCTTGGACAGCAAGGAGATCCAAGCAGTCCACCCTCAAGAAAAGCAGTCCTGTATATTTATTGAAAGGACTGATGCGGAAGCTGAAACTCCAATACTTTGACCACCTGATTGGAAGAACTGATTCACTGGAAAAGACCCTCATGCTGGGAAAGAGTGAAGGAGAAAGAAAGGAACAACAGAGAATAAGATTGTTGGATGGCATCACTGATTCAATAGACATGAGTTTGAATAAGCTCCAGGAGTTGGTGATGGACACGGAAACCCAGAGTGCTGCAGTCCATGGGGTCCCAAAGAGTGGGATATCACTGAGTGACTGCATTGAATTGAGTGGTTAATAAAGAATTATCATCAATAATTAATAACAATGTGGTTATTTTCCATCAATATATTTCCTTTTGTGAAGAGATATTTCATATATTTTTCTCCTTTTTCTCATTGAATGTATTTTCTTTTTAAATATTGAATTAGAGTGTTTTTTTAATATATACTAGATACAAATGCTTTGTTGGATATGTTGGTTGCCAATATTTTCTCCTGTGTGTGATTGTTTTGCCTCTGTGTAACAGGATCACTTGCAGAGAAATAAAAATTAATTTTGATGGGCCTTGACTTATTATTTTTTCTTTTATGGTTTATTTTTTTGGTGGTATGT
>SJYQ01002481.1:283648-332480 GCA_006410935.1 Redunca redunca
AGAATACATATTTTATTAGATTAAAAAATAAAAATTCAGAAATATAAATAATACAAAAATTGATTAAAATTTTAATCAGATACTTAAAAACAAAGACAAACAGACGTGCAACAAACACAAGACATGTGCTAAACATTGTTAGTCACTAGAGAAATAAAAATCAAAGTCACAATGAGATGATGCTACACAATTTCTTATTGTTCAGTCACTCAGTCATGTCTGACTGTTTGCTACCCCATGGATTGTAGCATGCCAAGCTTCCCTGTGCTCCACCACCTCCTGGAGCTTGCTCAAACTCATGTCCTTTGAGTTGACGATGCCATACAACCATCTCATCCTCTGTCACCCCTTCATGTGCTCTCAATCTTTCCCAGGACCAGGATCTTTTCCAATGAGTCGGTTCTTCACAGCAGATGGCCAAAGTATTGGCGCTTCAACTTCAGCATCAGTCCTTCTAAAGAATATTCAGGATTGATTTCCTTTAGGATTAACTGGTTTTATCTCCTTGCAGACTGAGACTCTCAAGAGTTTTCTCTAGCACCACAATTAGAAAGCATCAATTCTTCAGCGCTCAGACTTCTTTATGGTCCAACTCTCACATCTGTACATGACTACTGGAAAAACCATAGCTTTGACAGACTTTCGTTGGAAAAATGATGCCTCTGCTTTTTAATATGCTGTCTAGGTTTGCCATATCTTTCCTTCCAAGGAGCAAGCATCTTTTAATTTCATGGCTGCAGTCACCATATGTAGTGATTTTGGAGCCTAAAAAGTAAAGCCTGTCACTGTTTCCATTGTTTCCCCATCTATTTGCCATGAAGTAATGGGGCCAGATGCCATGAAGTGATGGAGCCAGATGCCATGATCCTAGTTTTTGGAATGTTGAGTTTTAAGCCAGTTTTTTCACTCTCCTCTTTCACCTTCATCAAGAGACCCTTTTGTTCTTCTTCACTTTCTGCCATTAGGTTGTTGTCATCTGCATATCTGATGTTACTGATATTTCTCATGGGAATCTTAATTCCAGATTGAGCTTCATCCAGCCTGGCATTTTGCATGATGTACTCTTCATATAAGTTAGACATGCAGGGTGACAATATACAGCCTTGACAAACTCCTCGTCCAATTTTGAACAAGTTCGTTGTTTCATGTCTTGTTCTAACTGTCGTTTCTTGGCCTGCATACAGGTTTCTCAGGAGGCATGTAAGTGGTCTGGTATTCTCGTCTCTTTAAGGGTTTTCCACAGTTTTTTGTGATCCACACAGTCAATTCTTTAGCATAGTCAATAAAGCAGAAGTAAATGTTTTTTCTGGAATTCCCTTACTTTTTCTATTATCAAACGGATGTTGGCAGTTTGTTTTCTGGTTCTCTGCCTTTTCTAAATACAGCTTGTACATCTGGAAGTTCTCATGTACTGTTGAAGCCTAGTGAAGGATTTTGAGCATTACTTTGCTAACATGTGAAATTAGTGCAGTTGTACAGTAGTTTGAATAGTCTTTGTCATTTCTCTTTTTGTGGGACACACTTTCTAGAAAAGTTTAAATGAAAAGAAATAAGCAAATCCATTTGTTGGTGAGTTGGGGACCTGGAACTTTCATATATTACTTAAGAGAGCATTGATTTTGACAACCACTTTGGAACATGGTTTGGCATATATTTGTAGAATTAACTTTATGTGTATCATATGAAATAGCAATTCTTCAAGTAATTATTGAAGAAAGAATAAAACAGACATCCACATAAAGATATCCAGGAGAAATGTTCATAATAGCTTTACTCATTATAACAAACTGGCAACCACCCATTTGTCCATCAACTGGAGAATGGATAAGCAAAATTATATTACATTATAATGTATATATGTAAGAGTCTATTATATGGTGTATTCATATAATAGACTATCTGAAAAATGTAAAAGGAGCAAACCTTTAATGCATTTGGCAGTTGCATTGCTAAAAACACTGATGAGCACTGGAAGCTGTGGACAAAATGTGTACCTGCTCTGTAGTTCAATCTATAAGAAACACTAGAAAAGACAAAAATCAACTCAGTGTCAAAAAGCAGGTCAATATTTGCCTAGAGCCAGAGTTGTGGAAAGATTGACTGTATGGAGTCATGTGGGAACTTGTAGAAATGGCCAAAATAATCAATACCTTGATTGGGATGATCATTATGCCAGTGTGTGAATTTGTCAGTGTGCATTCAACTATACACTAAAAATTAGTACACTTTGTTTTTTAAAAATGATTCCCAACAAATTTGATTTTAAAACATATCAACCAACTGAATTTAAATAAGAAGAGTTAAGAGTAGTGCAAGTTATAAAAAGATGGAAGGACAACAGGTAATGATATAACCTTGTGGAGAAAAGACAATTATATCTACATTCAAGGCAGTAGGTGTAGGGACTAAACACAGAACAAATGGATTTCCTTTCTGTAGAGGTTACACTCGAACTTTCTTTTAAGTATAATGGTAGAAATGAGAATGGCATGAAAGCAATAAGTGGGAAATTGACATCTGCAGGGATCAGAAATTGTGACCTTCACTGTAAATAATAGAGCTTCACTGATAAGAAATTGCAAGTAATTGAACTGGAGCAATAATAAAAAGAAATCATAAAAAGAAAATTTCTGGGCACCCAGATTTGAATTTTGACATTTACACTATGTGGGTCTTTGAAGAAATATCTTAACTAAGCTCTCTGTGATTCAGTTTCACAAGCTAAATTAAAAACGAAAAAGAAATATGAGACTCTAAGATCATGCTACAGTGTTATTCCAATGAATAAGTTAGGTCTGTCTATGAATTTTCTGGCACAGTGCCTGGAGATTTTTGACCCTGAAAGTAGTGCAGAATATAAGAATACTATCACTTCACTGATGGGTATTACAAGTATAGTTTTAATGATTATTAAAGTTTATAGATGATACCAGTATGAAAATAAAACAAAGTAATTTTAAAATGGTTTATCCTAGCATAATATCTTATAAATCACACATTAATATTATGTTTCTATGGAAATACATTCCATGAATCCTAAGATATTTTTGACAGTAAGTTTAATAATTATATTTGCTAAATATTATCAGATCAGCCTAAAAGTTTTTTCAGGTTTTTCCATTAGAAACCTAATGAACATTTTGGCCAACCCAATGCTTGAATGTAATGAGAACTGCTCTATTATTCATGATTACACTGTTATTTAGAACATACAATGATGTGCTACTTATTGCAAACATGGAAATTAAACAATAATTTTTACGACGAGAAAGGACAAATTATTTTTTCAAATATTAATGCATTTTGGTATGGCCTTAGAATTACACATATAAGAGACACAAACTAGGAAAAATGATAAAGTAAACTTAAAATTCAATAAACTGGGAGAGAGAAGAGGGATGTTAAGAAAAAAAAAATGAATGAAAAGAACAGCTATCAAATAAAGAGCAAAGTAAGAAAACCAACAACATAAAAAGATTGTTGAAATAGAGAAACTGCAAAACAAAATGAGTATTCCTCACATACATCCTGATTTATTACACATTCATCCCTCTGTTGAGAGACAGGGGAGATGAGAGAGAGAAAAAGAGAGAGAGGGGGAGAGAATGAGATGTAGAAATACAAGACTGACCAGAGGGCTGACCAGAAAGTATTGAAGTGTCTGGCATCTTACAAAAAATGCTACAAAAATAGAGCTAGATTCACCAATAAGAAAAAAAGAACACTTTTATCAAGTACAATGGTTATCAGCCATGGGAAGACTGAGATGAAAAGGTGTCTCAGGAGGAGAGCAAGAGACAGGAAAGATAAAAGACTAGAAGATCAGTTTGCTGAAAACAAATTTTAAGAGAACCTGATTACTATTTCAAAAATATTCTGAATGCAGACTTTTCAGTAACTTGAATGAAGACCTGCTGAGGAAATGTCAGAAACAGGGGATGATGCACATAGTAAACCGTCAACAGCTTACAGCAGAATGCAAGGGCACATTGACATAAAGTCTCCTTCTAATCATCATCTAATTCCACAAACACTCTTTCAACATTTTGGCAAATTAAGTCACATACAGCTATATATGGACCAATAGACTAAACTACTGCTCTGGCTCAACACCCCTTTTTCATTTGAGTCTCTCTGATTTCTCCTACAGTACAAAGGAACTGAGGCTGGTCTAAGGTCAACTGAACTACATGGTTAATTTTAATGCTCGAAACTCATTTGATTCTCAATATTCTCCCATTATTTTGCTTACTCTTTAAAAGCAAAGGTTAACAGAAGAATTTGTGAATATGTTCCTGAAAAAAGTGGAGAGAAAAGATTAGGCTTTTAAAATGCATTTGCCTTGGCATATTCAATAAAAAATCTCTTAAACATTTAATGATAGGTTATATTTCTTAAAATTGTACTGATAAATTTCATTTTATTGAATAATATCTTCTATACATTANTTGTGAAATATTAGACTAATTCAATGACTGTAAAATTTTCCTTGACTAAGAATCATAAAAATATTGTTGATTTAATTAGTTTATGAGGTACAGGTTTCCCCCAGGTTCGAGACTTAGATCTTTGAACCACAAATTTCTTCTGGGTTCCTCATCATGAAAGCCAGTTTCTTGAATCATATTTGAAAATAAGTAGCCATAATATCTAAACAACTAGAAGGACCATCCCCAGAATCCCATGGAGAGGGGAAGCAGTTACTTTGTCAACACATTTAAAGGAGAACTCTAGGAGCTGTTTCTATGTTAACACATAGTGAGCTGTATCTCATTATTTTTAGAGTTGTATTGGTGTAACCAGCTTAATGTAACCATTGCTTATTGCTATGTAGTTACATAATTAAATTCACCACCAAATATTGCTTATTTCAAATAATATTTCAAAGCATGCTTATATGTGTTTCTTTATGATCATTTGCATGTTTTTAAACATTTCTTTAAATGTAGAAAATTTTCAATCTCCAGGAAATATATTGCTTCCAAATGCTGTACATATTTGACTTCCATGAATTAATTACATTAAGCACTCTCCATACACTAGATTGGGGCTTCCCTGGTGGCTCAGAGGTTAAAGCGTCTGACTACGATGCGGGAGACCTGGGTTCGATCCCTGGGTCGGGAAGATCCCCTGGAGAAGGAAATGGCAACCCACTCTAGTACTCTTGCCTGGAGAATCCCATGGACGGAGGAGCTTGGTGGGCTACAGTTCACGGGATCGCAAAGAGTCGGAAACAACTGAGTGACTTCACTACAGTACTATTCACTATGCACTAGATTATAGGATATTTTTGAATAAATCTTTTTGTTTTCTGGAACCCCAGAAAACTGAACTTATTACCTTAAATGGTAAAAGAAACTTTGACAAAATAAAGAATCCTGAGCTGGGGAGATCATTCTGGATTATCTGTATGAGTCCAATATAATCACATAAGCCCTTAGAAGTGAAAGAGGTAGGTTGGAAAGTCAGAGGCAGAAAGAATATGTGGAGATGTGACTACTTAAGCAGAAGTTAAAGTGATCAGTTTACTGGTTTTGAAAATGGAAAGAGATCATAAATCAAGGACTTAAGACACAAATTTGCGGTGATTTGTTACAGCAGGAATAGGAAGAGGAAAATGACAGACACACACTAAACTAGGTAAGTAAAGAAATATTTAACATCAGTAGGTTAATGGTTAAGGAAGAGAAGAATGAATATGTTATAGAGGGTGACTATCCAATATGTTAGCCACTAACCATGGATCCAGCAGAAAAGAAGAGGGAATTTATAGACATCTGGCCACTTCCACCCCAGTAATACCACTAATAATAATTGTTCATAAGGACAATATAACCAAAAAATATAAGGCAAAAGGCATGAGATAAAATGATATAGAATTTTAAAATGAGATAAAAATGACAGAAAATTTTGATAAAATGTGTGTTATACTCGAGATTAAAATGATTCAAACATTGGAGAACGTAATAACCTGATTTCCTTTGGATACAAAACCACAAAACAATACATAAAAGGCTGACAAGTTCAAAATACTTGTGTGATAAAAGATGTCACAAATAAAAATAACAAGTGACAGACAGGGAGAAAATATTTGCAACATATGCTACAGTTAAAAGATCTTATCCACAATAGGTCAATGTTACTATAAATGGAAATTGAAACAAAAATAAAAGAAACAAAAATAGATAAAGAAATTATTGGCAAGTAAATGGACATTTTATTAAAGAATAACAATTAACGAAGAAATGTATGAAAAGTTGGTTGTGTCCAAATTTATTCCAAGTTCTACATCTAAAGCTAATCCTTAACCTAATTTTATTAGTCTATGTTGAGAGAGAACTCAATTTTTACTAAGAGCAAACTCCTAATGCCTTGACTGAGACAGAATATAAGAGATGAAACAAGACATGCCATCATTTCTTTCTGAGGATTTTTTATTACTTGGAATCTGTAAATAGTTGGAAGGTAAAATTAAGCTAGATTGCTACATTTTAGCTCTTATATGTGGCTTCCCAGTGGTAAAGAACCTGCATGCTAATGCAGGAGATGTAAGAAGTGAGTGTTCAATCCCAGGGTTGGGAAGATCCCCTGGAGGAGGGCATGGCAATTCACCCCAGTATTCTTGCCTGGAGAATCCCATGGACAGAGGAGCCTGGCAGGCTACAGTCCATAGGTTTGCAAAAAGTCAGACATGACTGAAGGGACTTAGCATGCAGGAACAGCTCATTTTTAGGGTTGAGCAGAAAAATAAAATCCAAATTTACCAAATCTCTAGGATATGTCTAAGATCAGTAATATTCTCTTTGTATTCCCCCCCCCCTTTTTTTTTATAGGAAGGAGATACTAGCTTTATATTTGGAAGCTGTATTGTAAGCCACATTTAAACTTTTTGAATTAATGTTTTCATTATAGAATATTTCTGTTGACAATATAAGCTATTGCACTTAGCACTATTGAATTATTTTTACTATGAAATTTCGTTTTCCTTAACATTATGCTACTGGAATCTGAGAAAAACAGTATTGCTCAGTCATATCTTTTCCTAGCTGAGATTTTAAGGGTTATCAAATTAGTCTTCTTTCAAAAATAAGTGTGACTATTCTCTTTAAGTTCTGTATGCTGCTGCTGCTAAGTCACTTCAGTCGTGTCCGACTCTGTGTATATAGTAAACTAGTATTCCTTTAGCTACATCAAAATTCTTCTGCCTAATATTTTCTATTAAGATTTTACTCATATATAGATGTTTTATATCACTGCACATTTTTATAACTATATGTCATACCCTTTGTTATTGGAAATAAAAAATAATTAAAAATCAAAATCTTATATAGATAAAAAGCTTAATTCAGACTTAAAGTATCTGAATATACGATGCCTAATTTCAAAGCATGTGATAATTTAACCTTTTAAGAATGTTGAATTCTCTTTGCCTTAATTTAGTCTTTATTTTTTTTTTATTTCTTAAGATCAGATGTCTGCCTTAAAGCTTAAGCTGTGATATCATGACAAGATGGATTTTTATTCTTGTTTTTAAACATAATCATCTTTTATTCTCAATAACTCCTAATTTACTTTAATTTTCAACCTCTCACCTGGTCTTTGGGGAGCCTGTTATCTTGTCATCTGCTTAAACTGTTAATATCATTGTGTTGCAGCATGTCCAATCTCTTCTTGGAAACATTCCCTATCTTTTATCCTCTGTGGCTCCTTTACTTTAACTTGTTTTCTTTTCTAAAGCTGTGCCCTGGGTCCAATGTTAACAATTACTTTGCCACAATAACTTCTGTTATCATTTTTCTTCATCAGTGCTGCAAAACTGATCGATGTCCTAATCCCCATATCCCAAGACTAATTATCTTACAGTTATCACATTGAAAACATTTGTTATCTCCTAGCACAACCACCTAAAGAAAAGAATATTATGAAAACTTCACTATGACTCAGTAGATATAACATTAAAAGGGAGAGAGGAAAAAAAAACAAACTTCTTAAAATTGAATTAGGAAGTAGTGTGTTTCCATAAGCAGAAGTGTTATGAGTGAGGGCCATTTTCCCTCACTTTCTGTCCAAAGTGTGAAGCAACTGAAAGTTTTAGTCACTCAGTCATGTCTGACTCATTGAAACAGCATGGACTGTGTCCTCTGTCCATGGAATTCTTCAGGCAAGAATTCTGGACTGAGTAGTTATTCCCTTCTCCAGGGGATCTTCCCAACTCAGGGATCAAATCTGGGTCTCCTGCATTTCAGACAGATTATTTACCTTCTGAACCACCAAACTGTAAAACACTTTCTATGTCTCCAATTAAGTTGGTTTACAGATTATGTTCTCTAATTTTAACCAATGTTTAGAAAATGGAGAATTAATCTTCCTTCAAAGAAACTAGTAATAAAGGAAAATAAATATTTCAGAGTATGTTACCTATTAAAAGAAATGGCTGGTGGCAGGGCCAGTGTTTCTTATTGTATTACCTTTTAACGATTATTTTATATTGGAGTAAGGTTTTGTTTTTAAATTTTTAATTTATATTGGATTATAGAGTGCCAGTGCTTTTTACTGGATAACTACTTAAACAGAAAACCGATACTCAATGGCAATAGATCAGAAAAACAATGAAGTTTTTTTTTCATGTTTCTCACTCAATAACAAAAACAAAGACCCTCTACCATTGCTGTATCATTCACTTTACTGAAACAGTAAAATTAACTAGAATAGTACACAAAAAAACAAAATAGAAACAAAAATACATGATTTTGCCAGTATTTACTGTTGACAGGTACTAGAATATATTATTGATGATTTAAAAAATAAGTTTTAGGGAAATTATGCACTACAGGAGTTTTACCTGACAGTCCAGATATTTTCAATGTGTCTCCTTTTATTTTCTAGACATCGTTTCCCAAACTAATGTATCAAGAAGTGATTCTGTAAGCTGCTAAACAAAAATGCACTGGAAACTGAATCTCTTTAAAAGTAAATAAAACTTTTAAAATATTTTGGTGAAAAGCTAAATGTTCTTAGCTAAGGGTGAAAAGATCATACCACACATTACTATCACAATAGTTTTTAGTGAATAGCTACTGTTCACAGGTAGAAATCAAAGATGCATATATTATCCCTGTCAATAAGCATGCCATAAAAATGAGATATTCAAAAAGTATAGTAGGCTCTTATAGTATTAAAAGGGCATGGAGAATAGCTGGGAAAATCGTTTTAACCGCAGAGAAGTGTGCTGGTTATTATGTAGCACAGTAATTCCAATAACTGAGTAAAAATGAGTGATATTAAAAAAAAAGTCTGTGTGTGTTCAGCTTCTCAGTCATGTCTGACTCTTTTGGGACCCCCATGTAATGTAGCCCACCACACTTCTCTGTCCATGGAATTTTCCAGGTAAGAATACTGGGGTGGGTTGCTATTTCCTACTCAGGGGACCTTTCAGACCAAGGACTTGAACACACATCTCTTTACCTCCTGCATTGGCAGGTGGGTTCTTTACCACTGCACATAAATGAAAAAAAATATGTTTATTTTTTATATTTCATAAAATATTCCATATTTATTGACCCTTTTTTGATAATGAATATCTATNCTTCAAATTATTTTTCCAGTGTGTTAAGCCTGAATATTCAGAGATAATAGCAGAAATACAAGTCCATTTCTCTAAAAAATACTAAATTATCTACAATGAAGTAGAGAACAAAACTTTTATGAAGTCAATATATAAAAATAAAATCACAAATTTAAAATGTGATTTTATTTTGACACATTTTCATACACTTTGCTTTTTGTGTATAGTAAATTGTTAACTGGGAGAAATACCAATAACCTCAGATATGCAGATGACACCACCATTATAGCAGAAACTGAAGAAAACTAAAGAGCTTCTTGATGAAAGTGAAAGAAGAGAGTGAAAAAGTTGGTTTAAAGCTCAACATTCAGAAAACAAAGATCATTGTATCCAGTCCCATCATTTCATGGCAAATAGATGGAGAAACAGTGGAAAAAATAGCAGACTTTATTTTTGGGGGCTCCAAAATCACTGCAGGTGGTTATTTCAGCCATGAAATAAAAAGATGCTTGCTCCTTGAAAGAATAGCTATGACCAACCTAGACAGCATATTAAAAAGCAGAGACATTACTTTATGAACAAAGATCCATCTAGTCGATGTTATGTTTTTTCCAGTAGTAATGTATGGATGTGAGAGTTGGACTAAAAAGAAAGCTGAGTGGCAAAGAATTGATGCTTTTGAACTGTGCTGTTGGAGAAGATTCTTGAGAGTCCCTTGGACTGCAAGGAGATCCAACCAGTCTATCTTGAAGGAAATCAGTCCTGACTATTCATTGGAAGGACTGATGTTGAAGCTGAAACTCCAATTCTTTGGCCACCCAATGTGAAGAACTGACTCATTTGAAAAGACCCTGATGCTAGGAAAGATTGAAGACGAGAGGAGAAGGGGATGACAGAGGATGAGATGGTTGGATGGCATCACTGACTCAATGGACAGAAGTTTGAGTAAACTCTGGGTGTTGGTGATGGACAGGGAGGCCTGGCATGCTGCAGACCATGGGGTCGCAAAGAGTCAAACATGACTGAGTGACTGAACTGAACTGAAATCGTTAACAGAGTGGGATATATACACCCTTCAAATTGCAATTAAACAAATATACATATATTAGGGAGTATGCAACGTTTTTTAATTGACAGAAGCATCATCAAGATGTTTGGAGGCCACTAACAGATGACTGTGTTCATGAAAAACTCTTTTTGGCAGCCACAATGTGCAATCTTAAACTCATCCATTCACCTCTGAGGAGCTTGGATAAGAGATGTGGATGAATTATTGTTATTGAAACCAGAAGAAAATCAGTGACTGTGCTCGCAAAGGTTTTAAAACAGGATGGGGTTGGGAGGAAGCCCTGATTTGTAGTGTTTACTGATTTTCTTAATGAAAATACTCCCACCACAGCTGATTTCAGACTGCAGAAAGGACATCATGCAGAGATGGGAACTGATGTACACAATCAAATCTTGGGGACTGGTACAAGTTGGTCTAAACACCACTGGAGAGAGACTACATCCTGTTT
Source organism: Redunca redunca (assembly GCA_006410935.1). Classification (NCBI taxonomy): domain Eukaryota; kingdom Metazoa; phylum Chordata; class Mammalia; order Artiodactyla; family Bovidae; genus Redunca; species Redunca redunca. The sequence continues at coordinate 294,731 of SJYQ01002481.1, forward strand.
ACAAGAGATTAATCCCCTCTCATTTGTCTAAATGTTATGTGAAATTTCAGCAAATAAACTCATAACTCAAACGTTCTTGTCTTTTAATTTGTTTTCCCTACAGTGTTGAAAAAATACTCTGAATATGTGTGTTCAGTAAATGGTGCTTTCTAATGTGATAGTTTTCACATTCTTGAATTTAACAATGTCATCTATAGGTAAATGTGTTTTCTAAGCATGTTTGCAAAGAAAATGAGTAGGAAACATAGCATTAGAAGGAAATGGAGACAAGACATACTTCTACAATAGAGAATAGAGAGAAAGACTCATTGGAAAAGACCCTGATGCTGGGAAATATAGAAGGCAAAAGGAGAAGAGGGCAGCAGACAATGAGATGGTTAGACAGCATCACCAATTCAATGGACGCGAATTTGAGCAAACTCCAAGAGATAGTGGAGGACAGAGGAGCCTGACATGCTGCAGTCTATGAAGCTGCAGAGTCAGACATGACTTGGTGATTGAACAACAACAAATACTATGTAAAGATGCTTTTCAGCAGGATTAAATGATTGAATAAGAATCACTAAGAAAACCAAGCTTGGCATACATAAACTTCCCATCATGATAATTTTACAAGGCTACATGTAAAAACAACACACAGATATACATGCACACACATTCCACATACTCAATTAGAGAAAAGTTATTCAGTGTCCTGAATAAGTTCCCTCAGAACAAATCGAAGATTGAAAGCATTTTACTCTCCTGTGAGCTCATTTCTATTCTTGTGTTTCTACATGAAGCAAATTATGATTTTTTCATTCTCATTAACATTAATTTAGAAAAGAACAGAGTATTTGGTTTCTGGCGAATTCCTCATCAATACACTGCTCACATACAAGAATCAATTACACTTGGTTCATCCAATTCTTAAAAACTATTTTTTTTTTTTTTTCTAGTGCGGTTCCACTTTATTGTTACAAACTCCCTGCTTATAAAGGCAAGCGGGGAGGGGTTTGCAAGGGAATCTCCATAGTTACACCAACCACGTTAAAGGTCAAATCGTCATGTGCCATCATTATAATGGGGGTCTATGATGATCTACGTGCACAGAAATCAAGAGAACCAATCAGAAGTTTTGACAGACAGCATAGACTACGCCCCTTAGATGGCTTTATGACTCCAGCCTATTTGTCAAATTACCCTGCCATTATGTTGATATTCACTAAAACTAGGACAAAATTGTGTTTAAACAACAGTTTACTTTAATATCCTAAAGTAAAAAAAAAAAGTTAATTGAACAAACACTATTCAAATATATACTCAGAAATTAACATCCCTGTTTACTTCATGCTAGAATCTAATTCAACTTATATAAAATGATACCCTTTATATGATGAAAACAAAATCCACAAATTATATTAACTTTTCTCAAATATTTTAAAGGAAAAGAAAGTGAATCCTCATCTTACAAACCGAACATTGCTGCTAGCAAAGATAATTAAATCATCATGCCAATCAACTTTGTTATGTGGCTGGAGAAAACACAATTAATTCACGGATTACTGCAGGAATCTCCTAAATGGACTTTTGCCTCCAAGCTCGCCCTCCTCTACTCCATTGTCCATATTGCTGTCAAGTTAATTTTTCTTTTATGTCAATTGCTTTGCTTCCTTATTTGCTCTCATGTACGGGATTTCTATCAAATTAATTCCATGAATAGACTGTCAAGGTCTTTGACAACATAGCTTGGAATGAATCATTCTTTTGGTCATTCACTCATATATTTATTCATTCATTCAGAAGTGTTTTTGAGGTTTATTTGCTAAAGATCTCCCAGATAGTTGTGATTTTTAAACAAGGTTATATTTTAGGGCACTTTTTGGTTCACAGCAAAATTGAGAGAAAGTTACAGAGATTTTCCTATATTCTGTGACCCTACACATTTATGGTTTCTTCCCTTATTCACGTCCTTCAATGGAGTGGGTGCATTTCTTACAATTATTAAACCTATGTTGGCGTATCGCAGTCACCTCAAACCCTAGTTTACCTTAAGGTTAACTTTTGGAGTTGTACACTCTATGGGTTTGGACAAATGTATAATGACATCCACCCATCATTATATTATAGAGAGTATTTTCACTGCCTTAAAAATCCTCTGTGTTCTATCTATTAACCCCTCTCCTCACTTCACCCACTGGCAACCACTGATCTTTTTACTGCCTCCAGTTTTGCTTTTTCCAGACTGTTATATAGTTGGGACCACACTGTATGTAGCTTTTTCAAATTGGTTTCTCTCCCTTAGTATATACCTATAAGAGTACTCTATTTTCTTCCCATAGCTAGATAGTTCACTTTTTTAGCATTGAATAATTTTTTAATAACTGGAAAGGATGATTTCCATAATTCAACATATATTTTTGATTTCCTATTGTATGTCTCAGATACATTTGCTAGTCATTCAGGAGGAAAGATCCTGATGCTGGGAAAGATTGAGGGTGGGAGGAGAAGGGGATGACAGAGGATGAGATGCCTGGATGACATCACTGACTCAATGGACATGAGTTTGGGTAAACTCTGGGAGTTGTGATGAACAGGGAGGCCTGATGTGCTGCGGTTTAAGGGGTCGCAAAGAATCGGACCTGACTGAGCAACTGAACTGAACTGAACTGAGAAGGAAAAAAGCTTTGTACCAGTTATCAGTATAAAGATAATCTTTTTGTATCTTTAACTTAGTTTATAACTTAAAAACCATTGAGGATAGGATATAATTCATGATTGTTTGCAACTCTGAGTGAAAGCAGGATAATGCAACTTAATAAATGCTGAAAAATGTGTATTTCTGATGTGATAATGAATATAAATAGAACAATGATGATAATAAAGAAAACTGGAAATACTCTGCATTTTAACCACTAATAAATCATACACTTAAAAATTATGAATAGTATCCATGCTAACTCTGTATCTTTATAAATCTGAATGACAAAGCTTTTATGTCTGGATAAGCTAAGAAACGATAATCCTGTGTTCCACATTATCATGCTTGACATAATTCCCACAAACACAGATTTTAAGCACTTTTTAATAATATACTACTATAAAAACTGGTCTATTCCTATCTGGAGTAGAATACTGATTATATATTAATCAATTCTTTGTTTTTATTGGCTGAGGAAAGTGAAATTATTGCTAAATAATTCAAATATTTAGTTACATAGTTAAATGTTTACTATGTGAATGCAGGAAATTGTTTCAAAACTCTTGAATTCTATAAATTGTCTGCTCCTTCATATAATCTTTTCTTTCCCTTGTAAAAGTGGGATTCGGATACCAAGATGTTTTGCATTTTTTTTTGATGGCACAGAGATGCATATTTTAACTTGTATTATTGTTATGTGTACTAAACCCTTTTTGATCTATTTCCTTTCATACTCCTTATAGATTATGTATGCTTTGAAGTCAGCCCCTGTATTCTATTTATAATTGTGTTCCTCTCAACACCTTGGAAATCAAGTATTATAAATGTTGATTAAGAGTATATAAATCAAAAGTTTTGACTTTGATACTTCTTTCCCTAAAGTTGCATCCAATTAGATGATGTCTTACAAGGAAGGTAATTATTTCCTATGAATCAATGATTGTAAAGTTTGGGAGTTACACTGGAAATTTGCTTTCTTCTCTTTTGTTCCTCCTTGATCTTGTGTTTTATTTCCTCTTGTGGTTTCTTCCTCTTTCCTTTGTCTACGAAATTTAACATGGAGGTATGAATTTAGAATTTTTACTTTAAGACCATGATTATCTGATTTCTCAGTTTTGTACTGCTGGCTACTGATAGACTCTAATTAACAAAGTTGTATATAATTTCCTTTCTAATTTAGTTAGGCTGGCTTGGGAAAATAATTGTGGGATTATATTATAACTAAAAAATGGTCTTACACCTGCTAACATTCTGACTTTCCAGTAAATGTCCTAAAGCCATGGCCTTATTCAACCTAAAATTTTAACTGACAAGAAAACAAGGCAACTCAAAATAAAAATAACAACAATTTTGAGCAGTTTCAATAATAAATATTAAAAGTTGTCAAACTATGAATTGGGAGTGGAGATCAAGTTAATCCTTATTACCATTAATGTACCTTGTGCTTGCCTCTTGTATGTTTCAACATCTATCTCTTGCAACAATTCACTTTAAGGTACATATTTTTATATTTATTACAGTTATTTGACATTAAGCAAAAAAAACACTCTTATTCTAAATTAAAGACCAGAAATAAGTTGAGCAATAAGTAGATTTCAATAAATAAAATATGAGATAAGTCACAAAGTTATGGAAAAACTTGAACAACCCAGCTATTAGAAGTAGGGATGAGCACACTTTTAAGATCTTGGTAAGGGGCATCACTGACTCAAAGGACATGAGTTTGAGCAAGCTCCAGGTGATGGTGAAGGACAGGGAATCCTGGTATGCTGCAGTTCATGGGGTCGCGAAGAGTCAGACACAACTCAATGACTGAACAGCAATAGGATGTTATGAGCTATTCTTGTAAAATGTTGCCAGCAGATTGTTCATCTCACAACTATAATTTTTCATTGGTTTGACCAGTGGACAGGATTCTATAACTGATGTGCATGTGTGTTCAGGCACTTCACTCAAGTCTGACTCTTTGTGACCCCATGGACTCTAGCCTGATGTCGGGCTCCTTTGTCTATGGGTTACTCCAGGCAAGAATACTGGAGTGAGTTGCCAGCCCTACTCCACAGTATCCTGATTCAAGGATCGAACCCATGTTTCCTGGGTCTCCTGCATTGCAGGAGGATTCTTTATCACTGAGCCACCTGAGAAGCAACTGACAAATCATGTAAATTATGTTTGTGAGGGAAGGGATGGGTGTGAAGATATAAAGCAAGACAAGGACCATTATTAGGATTTAGTGAAATAATTATTTGTGAATTACAAAAAGAGACATTTAGAAAGCAACCTTAGCATAAAGAACTTTACTTTCTTAAAAAAAAAAAAAGATAAGAACAAAGAAGTCATACAATTCTACTTTTCCATTTTTTAAATTAAATTCATATCTTCTTCAAACCACTGCTATATCTCTCATCCCTTGCACATTACAATCAATGATTTCTGAATGATTTCTATATATCCACGGCTTCTACATCTTCAGTTTGTTTCCTTCTCTATTGACTGCAAACGGGCTTCTGTTTGGGCACTTGAGTGAAATTTTCTTTACTTATGCATTCTTACACTACTTCCCTGCCACCCCCAAGAAAACAATAACCCCTTACTTCTTCATAAATTATTACATTTTCTGTATTCTCTGTGTAAGTGAATGACTTTTCATCCATACAATTAGTTATGAGATGTGCAGCATTGAGGACTTGGACATCATTTTTAATCGTTCCATCCCCATGATCCTAATATCCAATCAATTACCAATATTCACATTATTCTTAAAAAGTGTCTAAAATGCATGTGCATGCTGAAAAATGTATGGAAAACTGAGAAATAGAGAAAAGAATGGCATGAATTTTCAAAGTCAAATAAAGACATTTGCTATCAGGTTTAACTAAAGTGTTTACCTATCTAGGAGACTGTCTGCATTTGGAGCCAGACACTATGAACCCGTGTAACTTGAAAAAATCTGTCTGGAAAACAATGATGGCAAAAGATTTGGTTTTGTCACTCTCTCAGACATTAACCCAGTTTTGCATCTCACCTGAAAATCTGATTTCACATCCTTCTTTTTTAAAAAGGTATCTACAATAGCCAGTATCTAAAAAATATATATACATATATATATTTCACTGGCTTTAGCAGCTTAATGTTTCCCCAGTAATTAAATGACAAAAACTCTGTCCTGTGTTTATTCTTTAGTAGTATGAAAATTATGTTATAATATTTTGATAATTATTCTTTAATTGTATGTCTTTATTCCCAAAACCATTACTTAAACTGAAGCCATAACTCTATTTCCCCTCACCTATTAAAAGTGCTGCTTAATTGGTCTTGCTGCTCAAGTTTATCTGAATCCAACCCTTCCTTTGCAGATTGGTTTTTCATAAATGCACATCTGAATATATCAACTTCTGTTAAAATATTAAATATATCTATACAATTGATAAAATGGCTCCCAAATCTTTGTCACCTGGCTCCTGCCTTCCTCTGCAGCCATGAGTCTCTGCACCAGCCTAACCTGACTGATGCTCCTCAGTCTTATTTACCTATATTCACTCTCTTTATTATGTCAGGTCTTTGCTTTCTGTGGGCTTCCCTAGTGGCCCAGTTGGTAAAGAATCTGCCTGCAATGCAGAAGATCTGATTTCAATCCCTGGGTCAGGGAGGTCCCCTGGCGAAGGGAATGGCAACTGTCTCAAGTATTCTTGCTTGAAGAGTTCCATGGACAGAGGAGCTGGTGGGCTACAGTCCATGGGTAGCTCAGTTGATAAAGAATCTTCCTGCAATGCAGAGGATCTGGGATCATTCCCTGGGTTGGGAATATGCCCTGGAGAAGGGAATGGCAACCCATTCCAGTATTCTTGCCTGGAAAATTCCATGGACAGAAGAGCTGGTAGGCTACAGTCCATGGTGCCACAAAGAGTTGAACACAACTGAGAGACTAACCTTTTTTTTTGCTTTCTGTACATGGTTTCCTCAAGATGCCCTTTAGAACTAGAGTGGTCTTCTCAGTCTCCAACCAGTGTCATTCAGGACCATGGCTATTGAATCTCAATGTCTCACCTTTCAGGTCACTTTTTGAAGATAATATGGCAATTATAGGTTAAGAGGCCCTTTCACATGCTTGCTTGTCATGGTACTCAGGTTATATGTTATATTTATTTTTATTTGAAGGGGGGAGCTGCACATGGCATGTGGAACTTCCCAGACCAGTGATTGAACCCATGACCTCTACATTCAGTCCAGTTCAGTTGCTCAGTCATGTCCGACTCTTTGTTACCCCATGAATAGCAGCACACCAGGTCTCTGTGTCCATCACCATCTCCTGGAGTTCACTCAAACTCACGTCCATCGAGTCAGTGATGCCATCCAGTCATGTCATCCTCTGTCATCCCCTTCTTTTCCTGCCCCCAATCCCTCCCAGCATCAAAGTCTTTTCCAATGAGTCAACTCTTCACATGAGGTGGCCAAAGTACTGGAGTTTCAGCTTCAGCATCATTCCTTCCAAAGAAATCCCAGGGTTGATCTCCTTCAGAATGGACTGGTTGGATCTCCTCGCAGGCCAAGGGACTCTCAAGAGTCTTCTCCAACACCACAGTTCAAACGCATCAATTCTTCGGCACTCAGCATTTGGCCTAGATTTATAAGGAGTCTGAAAGCTCAAGGAAATATCTTTACTGCATCAAAAGGACAGCCTGGACATATGTAAGATAAAGAGTGTGTAATACATTCTGCTTAGGAACTAGGTTTTAAGAAGGCAAAAATTGGGATTGGCAAAAATCATCAGGACCTGGATAGCAAAAGGATTTATATTACATGCTTAAACATATAGCATTTATGTTTAAGGAAACAAAGACCTATTGATACATTTAAGCAAGGGAATTATTTGTTTTTCTCTTTTTTAAGAATTTTTCTGACTTTAGGGTAAAGAGTGGATGGGTGGGATACTGAAGCAGAAACAAAAGGGCTCACTAGAGCTGATCTAGAAGTTGCTTGATAACCTAAAATAATATGTATGAAAATTACTTGAACAAATATCATGCAGTAGAGATTTTGGATAGAAATAAAGATGTTGTACCAAAACTATAGAACAAAAAAAAATTGGAGAATTTGGAGGAAAAAAAGGGCACTGCTCAAATTTTGATGAGAGTATTTGAAATAAATGATGTTGTCAGTGATCAAAAAGGCATAATAAGGATGTAAGGTAGGTAACACTAGCTGATACAAAAGATAAAAGCTGAATTCTCAGCAGCTAAATAAATATATATTTATTTCTATTTCATACCACATTCAATTTAAGTGTTTCTGGTTGAGGAAGATTCTGTGTGGTCATTTAGAACTTCAAGTTCAACCATTTAGGTGCTTTCAGGTCCTCTCCAATCAACAAGCTGAAACACAGAAAATGAAAAACTACTGACAGATATTTTATGTGGATGAGTCTTTATGGGCCATGTTCCCCTTCACTTCTAATGTTTATTTAGTTATAACACAGACGTCTGGTGCATCCAATGGGAAAACCAGTCCAGCTTTCTATCTTGGAAAAAAAGAAGAGTTTTTATATAAGACATAATAATCAAATGCTCTGGGGAAAAGTAGATTTGTGAACAAATATGTTTGATTACTACTAGATTATTCAGTCAATTCAGTTCAGTCACTCAGTAGTGTCCGACTCTTTGTGACCCCATGAATCGCAGCACGCCAGGCCTCCCTGTCTATCACTAACTCCCAGAGTTCACTCAGACTCACGTCCATTGAGTCAGTGGTGCCATCCAGCTGTTTCATCCTCTATCGTCCCCTTCTCCTCCTGTCCCCAATCCCTCCCAGCATCAGAGTCTTTCCCAATGAGTCATCTCTTTGCATGAAGTGGCCAAAGTACTGGAGCTTCAGCTTTAGCATCATTGCTTCCAAAGCAATCCCAGGGCTGATCTCCTTCAGAATGGACTGGTTGGATCTCCTTGCAGTCCAAGAGACTCTCAAGAGTCTTCTCTAACACCACAGTTCAAAACAACAATTCTTCAGTGCTCAGCCTTCTTCACAGTCCAACTCTCACATCTGTAAATGACTACTGGAAAAACCATAGCCTTGACTAGATGGACCTTATTCGGCAAAGTAATGTCTCTGCTTTTAGAATATGCTATATAGGTTGGTCATAACTTTTCTTCCAAGGAGTAAGCGTCTTTTAATTTCATGGCTGCAATCACCATCTGCAGTGATTTTGGAACCCCCCAAAAATAAAGTCTGACACTGTTTCCACTGTTTTCCCATCTATTTCCCATGAAATGATGGGACCGGATGCCATGATCTTAGTTTTCTGAATGTTGAGATTTAAGCCAACTTTTTCACTCTTCTCTTTCACTTTCATCAAGAGGCTTTTTAGCTCCTCTTCACTTTCTGCCATAAGGGTGGTGTCATCTGCATATCTGAGGTTATTGATATTTCTCCCGGNTTTTCTAAAACCAGCTTGAACATCAGGAAGTTCACGGTTCACGTATTGCTGAAGCCTGGCTTGGAGAATTTTGACCATTACTTTACTAGCATGTGAGATGAGACTAGATTATTAAACAATGTTAATTATTGTTCATATGTAAAGAAGTGTATATTTAATACATGTTTAATATAAATCTAGAGTCAAGTGATTGAATTGGATTGGAAATGTAATAAGAAAATCAATACCTTGATACTCTGTGTTTAAATGCCTTGCCTTTTAATAACATTTATTTTCTCAGATGTTTGCTTTAGACAAAATTGCAATAACAAAACATTTAAATGCTAAATTAGTTAGCATGGAAATTGAGAAGTTTTCTTTCCACAAATATGGCTCCAGATGTATTAGATTTGTTACTAAATACGGAGGAAAGGGGATGTTGCCTGCCTTTCCAGGCAACAATGAATGGAGCTCACCATCATTGCCATCAAGCCATCAAAGCCCTCAGTCACTGCAGCTGTCTCTACCCTTTCTCCATGGTGATCTGAGGGGAATACAGAATGAGGAAAAACAGGAAACATCCCATGCTCTAGAGATACTGACCTTAGGTAGTGAAGATACAAATCTAAAGAATAATTTAAATGAGCCCAGATTCTTGCATCTTCTCATACACAGAAAAGCACTCAAATCATTAACTTGAGATGTCTAATTTTTTGTGGATGGCAGTATTCTTTAGATGTTCAACTACATGTTTTTGTTTTTTCAGTTAAATTTCCTATGTATCTTGGCTACTCCTTTAAGTCTTTGGACCAGTTAGTTCCTCAGAGCCATCTGAGAGGCTAACTCCCAGATTATAGTCCTTAGTAAACTCCCTGAATAAAACTTAACTTAAAAATTTTAGGTTGTGTAGTTTTTTTCACTCAGCAGTATACATCCAGTTCTAACACCGTATAACTTGCTAACATTAAACATAGGTCATTAAAGAGCACATAAAATGCAGATTTGGAAAGACAGTCATATTTTGTGTTTGGTTTCCCTTCCAAAGAAGTTTGGAAGAAACCCAAGAGTCAGAGTATTATAGGCAGGCAAAAAGTACTTATGAACTGCTTGTCTAATTTGGATTCACTACTAAATTTGAAGATTATTTTCTGAAAGAGAACAAACAGACAGGTAACCAGGTTGGAAATATTTAAGTTTTTCAATTAAATTAAACAAGCTAGAATTATTATATTTTATTTGAATGACATTATACAAATCAGGACAACTCACATTTAAAAAAAAAACAAAAAGCTAAAAACAAAAAATTCATCTTTAGTTTCAGGATTCAATTGTTTTCCTGACACTTGTAAAACCTTTTTTAATGGACATGTGCATAGGTGTCTTCTTCAATAAAATTGTACCTGACAAGTCTACACAAAGGCCTTTATTCTTTTTTTTTTTTTTCCCCTTTCAGCTGCTTTGGAAAAAATAAGAATAAAAAACAGCTGAGAAACTGAGCGAAATGTCATCCTTTTACTATGAAAAGAAGAAGATAAGTCCCTATACTTTTTAAATGACTTTCATTTTCTTTTGAAAGAACCAGTGAATTTACACAGTGTTCCTGGTAATCGTGCACACACACAGAAGATATAATTTTCTGACAATTTCCTTGAATCTCACAGTCCCATTTACCATATCTGTGATTTATTTCTAGCAAAGTTATTGGTCTTTGGTTTATTCTTTCCTTTTCCTTTTATTATCTAGTGCTTGAACATTTACAGCTATTTTCAAGCTATAAGTTGAAAGAGTATACTTCAGTTTTTCATTCTACTTCTCCAGATTATTCTTAACTTTTTTTCGCCTCCAAACTCCTTGCTGTCTAAAAATGATAGTAAGGGAAGAAGGAGGAAAATAAAAGCTGAGAGAGAAATAAGAAAAAGGAAGTGCAAAAAGGAAATAATATTCAATGACAGTGTTAAAAGGATAAAGAAAAAAAGACTATTCCCTAACAATAATCTATTTAATTTCATTTGAGAATACAGTGTTAAAAGGATTAAAAAAAAAAAAAGACTATTCCCTAACAAGAATCTATTTAATTTCATTTGAGAATACAGTCTTCCACCTCAAAGTATCTTATCTTCCATTTATATTATCTTCTCTACAGTGCATTCATTAAGTAAAATTATATATTATTGCTCTTTTTTTGGAACAAAAACTAACATTGAGGTGTTGAGAGAGTCATTTCCTAGGCAGGTTGATAAGAAGTCTAGGGGTCCCCAAGGAGAGAGGGGTCTGGAATCCTCAAAGAGGAAGAAAGGACAAACTTTTTTTCCTCTACATTCCTTGCTGCTGCTAAGTTGCTTCAGGCATGTCCGACTCTGTGCGACCCCAGAGACAGCAGCCCACCACGCTCCTCAGTCCCTGGGATTCTGAAGGCAAGAACACGAGTGGGTTGCCATTTCCTTCTCCAATGCATGAAAGTTAAAAGTGAAAGTGATGTCCCTCAGTCGTGTACGACTCTTCGCGACCCCATGGACTGCAGCCCACCAGGCTCCTTCGCCCATGGGATTTTCCAGGCAAGAGTACTGGAGTGGGGCGCAGGATTATATAACAATAATGCCTGAGGACAGTCTCTGGATTAAACCTTCTGGCTAATCCTGTTATCTTAAAATGTAAATTATAGGAGTAGGTCTGGTGAGGTCTTTACAACCTCCAGACATTCTTTTGATTTATTGTAATGTGCAGAGGTTAAAGCGTCTGCCTGGAATGTGGGAGGCCCAGGTTCGATCCCTGGGTTGGGAAGATCCCCTGGAGAAGGAAATGGCAACCCACTCCAGTACTCTTGCCTGGAAAATCCCATGGAGGGAGGAGCCTGGTAGGCTACAGTCCATGGGGTCACAAAGAGTAGGACATGACTGAGCGACTTAACTTCCTAAATGACTAATTGGAGAGTATATAACTCCATTGCTAACACTAGCAAGGGGCTATCCCCTTCTGATGCCTATGTCAGAAGCTTTCTCTATCTCCTTTATACTTTAATAAAACTTTATTACACAAAAGCTCTGAGCCATCAAGCCTCATCTCTGGTCCCAGATTGAATTCTTCTCCTCTGGAGGCCAGGAATCCTGGCATCTTTTTGTGGTTCAGCAACAACCTTTCAGTGTTAGGATTTAACAACAATTTGGTAGTAGTAAGCAAAGGAGAGTGAAATGCTATTAAATATTACTCTGTGAATTTACTTTAGGAGTCCTCAACAGAACTCTGCTAATACCTCATTTTTCCAACATACAGTATTCCCAGTTGGCAAGAAAGTTCAAAGACATGCAAGTGCTAGATACTAAAAATCAAGATGCAAATAAATGATTAGTAGTCTTTCAAAAGGAAGTGAAAAAGGTAATCAAGTTTTATAACATTTTATGAAAACTATAAATAACCTATTAATTTATATTGTTCTACAGTATTTATATGCATATATTATATATGCATGTATATATGTCTTGAGATTGCATATATAAATATGTTATTCATTATTTTAGGAGTTTTCAAAATAAATGGTATCATGATACCATACTATAATATGTAATATTTGCAACTTGTTTTGTTTTTCAATATCAAGAATATCTTCCTGAAAATGATCCATATTGCCACATATAGATCTCACTAAATTTCTTGCATATCCATTATGTAACAAGCATACACTTTCTCTTCAAAACTATAAAACACATAAGGAAATTACTACAATCAAATAACAGATAATGGTTTCCTCAGATGACAGTTATTCATTATTTTCCACTTAATAATTTTTGCTTTCTATTTTTATAACGATTATGTATTAGTTTTATAATAATAAGAAGGTTTTGGCAAATTCATTACTACTAGAGGTTAGTTCTATAAAAATTATTTTAATTAATATAATGTTGTTGTTCAGTTGCTAAGTGACTCTGAGACTTCATGGACTGCAGCACACTAGGCTCCTCTGTCTTCTACTGTCTCTTGGAATTTGCTCAAATTCATGTTGACTGAGTTGGTGTTGCTATCTCACCATCTCATCCTTTGCTGCTTCCTCCCTTTTGCTTTCAATCTTTCCCAGCATATGGGTCTTTTCCAATTGAGTCAACTCTTTGAATCACGTGGTCAGGTTATTTAGATAACTTTAATATTAAAAAAGTCAGATTGTCTCCAGTTAGGGATTCATAAGAGATTATTTTCATATACACTTATTTCTCATCTGTCATTAAGTCTTTGAAATAGCTAGAAAAAGATTTGGAATGGAAAACTCAATACTGCAATATCATTTGCCTTATACAAAATCTATCTGGGATATTAGCAAGATGTGGATGACATAAATAACTACAAATTTAAGTTCACAAAATTTCTTATGGTTAACATCTTCTCAAATGATATTAACCTTCTAAATAATGTCTGAATCAACATTTTCAGTCTCATTGTTTGAACTAGATATACCCTTCTTTCATGGGTAACTGGAAGGCTTTACAGTATTCCTAAAAGTTAGTTTCATCTTTTCTAAATTGCCTCTTACAAACTTCTATCAGATGCCTCTCTATTAAGTCAGACAGAGGAAACTAAATGCAAACGTTAATTTCTGAGTTTATAGGTATATCACTTGTAAACATCCTCAAAGTAAACTCAAACTCTAATTTTTGTAATACACTAATTTACTTCCTCTTCCCAACTTACATACTGAGCAGAGTTTGATTCTGTTCCCAAACTGCTACATTCATGACCCCTGGCATCAAAGAGTGAAAATGCTCACTCATTTCAGTTCAGTTCAGTTCAGTCGATCAGTCGTGTACGACTCTTTGTGACCCCATGAATCGCAGCACGCCAGGCCTCCCTGTCCATCACCATCTCCTGCAGTTCACTCACACTCACGTCCACCGAGTCCATGATGCCATCCAGCCATCTCATCCTGGGTCATCCCCTTCTCCTCCTGCCCCTAATCTCTCCCAGCATCAGAGTCTTTTCCAATAAGTCAACTCTTTGCATGAGCTGGCCAAAGTACTGGAGTTTCAGCTTTAGCATCATTTCTTCCAAAGAAATCCCAGGGTTGATCTCCTTCAGAATGGACTGGTTGGATCTCCTTGCAGTCCAAGGGACCCTCAAGAGTCTTCTCCAACAGTTCAAACGCATCAGTTCTTCAGCACTCAGCCTTCTTCACAGTCCAACTCTCACATCCATACATGACCACAGGAAAAACCATAGCCTTGACTAGACGGACCTTAGTCGGCAAAGTAATGTCTCTGCTTTTGAATATATTATCTAGGTTGCTCATAACTTTTCTTCCAAGGAGTAAGCGTCTCTTAATTTCATGGCTGCAATCACCATCTGCAGTGATTTTGGAGCCCACAAAAATAAAATCTGACACTGTTTCTACTGTTTCCCCATTTATTTTCCATGAAGTGATGGGACCAGATGCCATGATCTTCGTTTTCTGAATGTTGAGATTTAAGCCAACTTTTTCGCTCTCCTCTTTCACTTTCATCAAGAGGCTTTTTAGTTCTTCTTCACTTTCTGCCATAAGGGTGGTGTCATCTGCATATCTAAGATTATTGATATTTCTCTTGGCAAACTTGATTCCAGCTTGTGTTTCTTCCAGTCCAGCATTTCTCATGATGTACTCTGCATAGAAGTTAAATAAGCAGGGTGACAATATACAGCCTTGACGGACTCCTTTTCCTATGTGGAAGCAGTCTGTTGTTCCATGTCCAGTTCTAACTGTTGCTTCCTGACCTACATACAGATTTCTCAAGAGGCAGGTTAGGTGGTCTGGTATTCCCATCTCTTGAAGAATTTTCCACAGTTTATTGTGATCCACACAGTCAAAGGCTTTTGCATAGTCAATAAAGCAGAAATAGATGTTTTTCTAGAACTCTCTTGCTTTTTCCATGATACAGCGGATGTTGGCAATTTGATCTCTGGTTCCTCTGCCTTTTCTAAAACCAGCTTGAACATCAGGAAGTTCATGGTTCACGTATTGCTGAAGCCTGGCTTGGAGAATTTTGACCACTACTTTACTAGCATGTGAGATGAGTGCAATTGTGTGGTAGTTTGAGCATTCTTTGGCATTGCCTTTCTTTGGGATTGGAATGAAAACTGACCTTTTCCAGTCCTGTGGCCACTGCTGAGTTTTCCAAACTTGCTGGCCTATTGAGTGCAGCACCGTCACAGCATCATTGTTCAGGATTTGAAACAGCTCAACTGGAATTCCACCACCTCCACTAGCTTCGTTCATAGTGATGCTTTCTAAGGCCCACTTGACTTCACATTCCAAGATGTCTGGCTCTAGATTAGTGATCACATCATCATGATTGTCTGGGTCGTGAAGATCTTTTTTGTACAGTTCTCCCGTGTATTCCTGCCACCTCTTCTTAATATCTTCTGCTTCTGTTAGGTCCATACCATTTCTGTCCTTTATCGAGCCCATCTTTGCATGAAATGTTCCCTTAGGATCTCTAATTTTCTTGAAGAGATCTCTAGTCTTTCCCATTCTGTTGTTTTCCTCTATTTCTTTGCGTTGATCGCTGAAGAAGTCTTTCTTATCTCTTCTTGCTCTTCTTTGGAACTCTGCATTCAGATGCTTATATCTTTCCTTTTCGCCTTTGGTTTTCGCCTCTCTTCTTTTCACAGCTATTTGTAAGGCCTCCCCAGACAGCCACTTTGCTTTTTTGCATTTCTTTTCCATGGGGATGGTCTTGATCCCTGTCTCCTGTACAATGTCACGAACCTCATTCCATAGTTCATCAGGCACTCTATCTATCAGATTTAGATCCTTAAATCTATTTCTCACTTCCACTGTATAATCATAAGGGATTTGATTGAGGTCATACCTGAATGGTCTAGCAGTTTTCCCTACTTTCTTCAATTTGAGTCTGAATTTGACAATACGGAGTTCATGATCTGAGCCACAGTCAGATCCCAGTCTTGTTTTTGTTGACTGTATAGAGCTTTTCCATCTTTGGCTGCAAAGAATATAATCAATCTGATTACAGTGTTAACCATCTGGTGATGTCCATATGTAGAGTCTTCTCTTGTGTTGTTGGAAGAGGGTGTTTGCTATGACCAGTGCATTTCCTTGGCAAAACTCTGTTAGTGTTTTCCCTGCTTCATTCCACATTCCCAGGCCAAATTTGCCTGTTATTCCAGGTGTTTCTTGACTTCCTACTTTTGCATTCCAGTCCCCTATAATGAAAAAGACATCTTTTTTGGGTGTTAGTTCTAAAAGATCTTGTAGGTTTTCATAAAACCGTTCAACTTCAGTTTTCTCAGTGTTACTGGTTGGGGCATAGAAGGTCAGGAACGGTGGCAGTAAGGAGATACCCCTTGTCCAAGGTAAGGAACAGCAGCTGTGCATTGCTGGAGCAGCCGTGAAGAGATACCCCAAGCCAAGGTAAGAGAAACCCAAGTAAGATGGTAAGTGTTGCAAGAGGGCATCAGAGGGCAGACACACTGAAACCTTACTCACAGAAAACTAGTCAATCTAATCACACTAGGACCACAGCCTTGTCTAATTCAATGAAACCAAGCCATGCCTGCGGGGCAACCCAAGACAGGCGGGTCATGGTGGAGAGGCCTGACAGAACGTGGTCCACTGGAGAAGCGAATGGCAAGCCACTTCAGTATTCTTGCCTTGAGAACCCCATGAACAGTAGGAAAAGGCAAAATGATAGGATACCAAAAGAGGAACTCCCCAGGTCAGTAAGCCCCCAATATGCTACTGGAGGTCAGTGGAGAAATAACTCCAGAAAGAATGAATGGATGGAGCCAAAGCAAAAACAATACCCAGTTGTGGATGTGACTGGTGAGAGAAGCAAGATCCAATGCTGTAAAGAGCAATATTGCATAGGAGCCGGGAATGTCAGGTCCATGAATCAAGGCAAATTTGAAGTGGTCAAACAGGAGATGGCAAGAGTGAACATTGACATTCGAGGAATCAGCGAACTAAAATGGACTGCAATGGGTGAATTTAACTCAGATGACCATTACATCTACTACTGTGGGCAGGAATCCCTCAGAAGAAATGGAGTAGCCATCATGGTCAACAGAAGAGTCCGAAATGCAGTACTTGGATGCAATCTCAAAAATGACAGAATGATCTCTGTTCATCTCCAAGGCAAACCATTCAATATCACAATTATGCTCACTGAGGCATTAGGTTAATGGAGATTTAGGGGGAGTTTGTAATTTCCTCAGTTCTGTATCACAGTAGAAATTTGAAGCAATGGATGGGCCAGAGTTATACCTCAGTTTTATTTGCCAAGCAAAAGAAAATGAAATAAGCCACAGGCTCAATTTTGGCTCTTCTTTTTGTGTTTTTTCCTCCTCTGCTTGTGCAAATTGCGCTTGTCATGACGGCTGTTTGCTTCACCTGAGATTCTCACTCTGGTCTTCAGACCTTCCTTTGCTCTATTTCCGTGGGCTTTTTCCTTTCTTTGTCTTTGAGCCGCCACTATTTTGGACACTTTTTCCTATTCTAACTATCTGACATTCCTCCCTCAAAAGATGGGAGGCACAATTCTTTGGTAATAGCAGCGTTGAGGTCTCTCTGGCTACTTCCTGCTGAACTGGAATGATGAGGAGCATTGAGCACCCCACCCCACCTTGTTAATCTCATTCCTCAGAATCCTTATAGTGGTGTCCATCTAAGGGTGAGTAATATTTTCCGTGGTCAGCTATAGCTTTATATATCCTTGTTGAACTGGAACTGCATGTTGTAGCCTTTTGACCTATGTGTAATGCATAGTCATTTCAGTCATGTCCAACTCCCTGTGACTCCATGGACCATGGGCAGCCAGGCTCCTCTGTCCATGGGGTTCTCCAGGCAAGAATACTGGAGTGGGTTGCCGTTTCCTTCTCCAGTGATAAAGTATGAAATGAGTAAAGTGAAGTCACTCAGTCGTGCCCAACTCTCTGTGACTCCATGTACTGCAGCCTACCAGGCTCCTCTTCCCATGGGATTCTCTAGGCAAGAGTATTGGAGTGGGTTGCTATTTCCTTCTCCAAGTCTTTGACCTGGGCAGAGACAAAACAGGTTAGACAATTGATAATACATGGAGCAGTCATAAGCAGCATGAATATGGTGATAACAGGGATTATTAGGGGCATTAGCTAACTCCAAATTCTCCCTCACCAGGAGAAGTATCTCCCTAAGAGAGACTGTAGCCACTCCAAGAACTCTCCAGCTTGTTCTTTGAGATCCTGTAGGATTTGAATATTTTTCTTGAGGACTGGGAGACTTTCTTTAACTTAGCTGGAGGTATTTATCCAGAAACGAAATGTCACATTCAAGATGTCCCTGAACAAGTTCCTCCTGTATATTTTGGTGTACAACCCCTGCAAAGCTGTGTTGGCTTGTTAGAGCTATTTGAGAAATCTTATCCCCAGAAACTTAATTTTAGGGGTGTTCATTAGAATGATACACCTTTGTAGTTCTGACTAGGTGTCTGAGATTATCCCAGGGGCTCACAAGTGTATTGAGTGTCCTCTTCTGTATTCTTCCACAACCTGACTCATGAGCACTGAATCCAGGAGTCGTGTCCTGGTACCTTGACTGCTGTGGGGGTAGAAAGTATTACATAGTAGGGGCTGGAGTTGAACCTTTGGGGATCCATCTTTCCAGATTTTAATTAGGACTTGAGTCCTTGGAGCATATAGTGGTGGTTCCTTAGAATCTTTTGGGTCGTGGTTGACACCCCACAAACATATATCCTGTTGGAATTGCCCAAAGGCCATGGGATAAGACCAGAGGGTCTGAGCCTCTGGATCTAGGAAGAGGTCATTGACATTAACAAAAGGTCTCCCATATAGTATCTCATAAGGACTAAGACCAATCTGTTCTTTAGGAGCAATATGTGTATGGAGGAGAGCTATTGGTAAAGCCTCCTTCCTTCCCAGGGAGGTCTCCTGGGTTATCTTTTTTATCACTGATTTTAAGGACTGGTTAGCTATTTCTACTTTTCTTGAAGACTGAGGCCTAGAGGCACAATGGAGTTAGTAAGCAATGCTCAATACTTTAGAGACCCCTTGGGTGACTGTAGAAGTAAATGATGTCCCATTGTCACTTTGTAATGCCCTGGGAAGACCAAATCTTGGAATGATTTCATGGAGCAGTTTTTACCACCTCCTTAGCTTCTCAGTCCAGATGGGAACACCTTCAATCCATCCTGTGAATGTATCTATCATGACTAATAGGTATTTATATTCTTGAGAAACTGGCATCTGAGTGAAGTTCATCTACCAGTCCTCTCCTGGGTAGGTCCCATGTCGTTGGATAGGCTGGGTGAGCTGACGTCTCCGAACTCCTTGGGGGTTGTTTAATTGGCAAGTGGGACAAAAAGAGATGGCTTTACTTATAGTCGTTTGGATGCCTGTTCCTCTGAAGAACCTTTCTAGTAATGGCATGTGGCATGTAAGGAGCTAACCAACTGCCATTGGAGGTTCCCAGGCAGAAAAAGGAGTCCTTCCTTTTGGAACTACCCCGTATAATCTTGAAAGCCCTCACTCTTAGGTTTAAGAGTCTCACCTTCAGTATATGAAGGAATTTCTGGCAAATTAGTCTGTAGATCTAAGATGGCAACCCTTATTTTGTCATTGTTCTGTAATTATGCTCTCTTAGTTGCCTGATCAGCTGCTTGGTTCCCTCATAACACTTCATTGTTCCATTTTCATTGTCCTTTACAATGGGAGACTGAAACCTCAGTAGGCAGATGATTGCCTCCAAGAGCCTAAGGATTTGATCACCATATTTGATTTGGGACCCTCAGGTGGTTAAGTGGCCTTTTTCTTTCCAATAGAAGCATGTGAATGTAGCACCAGAAAGACATACTTGGAGTCAGTGTAAATGACTACTCATTTTCTTTTCCCAGCTCTAAAGCTCGAGTCAGGGCTGTGAGCCCAGCTAATTGGGCTGGAGTACCTGGTGGGAAAGGTTTAGCTTCTATGGTCTCAAAATTGGAGACTACTGCATATCTGGCTCTCCTTTTCCATCCAAGCCAAAGCTGCTTCCATTAGTGTACCAGATTTCCTCAGTGTACCAGATTTCCTCAGGATTGGTCAAAGGACCTTCTGACAATCCCTTTTTGGGTTTTGTTTGATGGTCCAAGGTTTCTAGGCAAGAGTGGAAGGAGAGTGAGCCCTTGGAGGTAAGCAAGAGGGTGGCAGGGTTTAGAACCTCACAGAAGGATGTAGTCTGACCTGGATTTTTCATCAGCACTACTTGATATCTGAGGATTCTTTGATCAGACACCCATAAATGGCCTCTTCCATTTAGGAGTTCTTTCACCTGGTGGCTGGTATATAGTTTTCCCACAAAAGAGAGTTTTAAAGCATCTTCTCTCATGATTGCAATAGCTGCAAGATTTCAGTGGCAGGGAGGCCAACCTCGGGCACTTGTGTCAAGCCTCTTGGATAAGTAAGCTACAAGCTGGGGCTCAGGTCCCAACCTTTGCATTGATACTCCCAACACTATTCCTTCCTTTTCGTGGACATAAAGTTGGAATGCTTTTTCTGGGTCTGGCAATCTCAACGCAGGTGCTTGAGTTAAGACTTGTTTTAGTGTAGCCTCTGCCTTCTTTTGAGGAGTTCTCCACATCAATGTGATTGAATCATCCCTTCCCTTCAAGGTTTCATATAAGGGCTGGGCAATTAGACCATCATTGGGTATCTGGTTTCTACAATACCCAGTTAGCCCCAGGAAAACTCACAATTGTTTTCAAGTTGTTGGGGGAAGGCAACTGGAGGATTCCTTGTACTCTATCAGAGGACAGCTTCCTGGACCTGTGTGTAATCTGAACTCCCAAGTGAGTGACTTTTGTCTCGATCATCTGTGCCTTAGCATGCGAGACTTTATATCCCCTCTCTGCCAAAAAGTTTAGAACCTGAATTGCATGTTTTTGTTCATTTTCCTCATCTGGAGAGCAGATTAGTAGGTCATCTACATATTATAATATTTTCCCATTAGGTCCCAGGTCCAGATCTAGGAGATCCTGGCTAAGAGCCTGCCCATACAGGTGGAGGCTATCTCTGAACCCCTGAGGTAATACTATCCAAGTCATCTGTTGGTGTTTTTCTCCTGGAGCCTCCCACTAGAAAGCAAAAAGATATTTGGGATTCTTTAGTCAGTGGTATGTAAAATACCACTTCATCTTTGAGATTGAAGACTGTAAACCACTTGGCACTGGGCACAATTTCTCCCAAGATTACATAGAGATTGGGTACTATTGGATGGAAGGGGACTACAGTTTCATTTATGATTGGGGATTTTGAACCCTTCACCAGGTCCCATCCTTTTTCTTTACAGGGAGGACAGGGGTGTTACATGGCAAATTGGTGGGGACCAATAGCCCACAGGTAAGGAATTTATTTTTTAGAGGCTATAACCCTTCCTGAGGTTCTCTTCTAAGGGGGTATTTTTTCTGGTTTGGAAACCGAGTGGGATCTCTGAGGACAATGATGACTGGTTCAGCTTGCTGGGCTCATCCAGGAATCCCCTGGTCCCACACCTGGGGATTAATTTTGTCTTTCCATAGTTTCTGGTTCCTCCCTAGGAGAGGGTGTAATGGGTTCCCCAGTAGTATCCAGAAGCTGTAGGGCTCTAGGGGCTGAAAAGCTTCCCATCACAAGGGTGGTCCCCAGTTTAGTAAGTATATCTCAGTATATCTCATCCCAATAAGGGAGTGGGACGCTCAGGAGCCAACAGAAACTGGTGGGAAAATATTTGTCCATCCCAGCAACAAAGAAGTGCTCAGGTGAATCTTTTTGTAATTGTTTTTCTTATAGCACCCAAAATGGAACAGGCCTGGGAGGAGAAGTCTCCAGAGTAGTCAGGACAGAGTAGGTAGCCCCTGTGTCAACCAAGAAATTCTTGGGCCTACCTGACACATTCAGTTGCACCCTTGGCTCCAGCTCTGTGATGGTTAACTGTGACAAGCGAGGTGGCTGGAGTGGGATGCTTCAGTCCCATTGAATTATCATGAGGAAAGGTTTGGCACTTGACCTTGAGGCTCTTGGGTCCTGACGGGAGAGTGCTGCCAAAGTCCCAATTGATGGCATTTGTAACAAGCCACTTTAGGTTGACTTGTCACAGTTTGAACACTCTTTGACCCAATGTCCCGCCTATCTACAGTTGAGGCATTTGCCCAGTGCCTTGTTCTTTAAGGATTCAGGGTTTGCCATAGAGCTTCCCTGGAGGGCAGCCAGCACCTGGGCATACCTTGTCTATTTCCTTTTCTCCCTCTCCTGGGCCTTGGCCTCCCTTTCTTGTTCTCTGTTATAAAAGGTATTGGCTGCTGTCTGGACCATCTCATGTAAAGCGGTAGCAGGGTCTTACTGTTGTAGCTATTGTAACTTTTATCTTGATGTCTGATGCACACTGAGACAAGAATTTGTCTTTTAAAATCACCTGTCTCTCGTAAGAGTCTAAGTCCAGATTGGTAAACTTTTGGAAGGCCTATTTTAGCCTTTTCAGAAAGGCAAAGGGTTCTCGTTGGGCTCCTGAGTTATTGCTGAGGCCAGGCACAGTTCCACAATTAACAGGCTTCCTTCTATTTTAGGGGGGGACTTCCTTAGGGGTGAGCCTTTTTGAAGCTTATCCTACCCAGTACTGTTTCAACCTGAGAACTGGGTGTCCCTGGGTCAGGGTGCAGATCCCCAGGCAGGCTGAGGCATGACAGTCTACTGGAAATCGAATCCCCAGGCAGGTCGAGGCAGGTCAGTCTCCTAAGAATTGTGTCCCTCGGCAGGTCGAGGCATGTTGCCCACCTGGGACCCCTGGACTGATGGATCCCCAAGCTGGTTGAGGTGTGACAACTTTCTGAGGACCAGGTCCCTAGGCAGGTCGACCTCCTGGGACACCCAGATTGGTGATGGGAGTCCACAAGGTCACCAGTGTGACCAGTACTGGGTAAGATTAAGGAAGGGGTTATAATCTTAACTCATTGCTAGTTTGTCCATTATGGATGGGATTAGATATCATGATGTATAGAAATCCAAGCCTGAGCTCTGAGACTGGGAACCTGGTGAAACAGCCACAAGCCTTATCCTCTTATTGCTCTGAGGAAATTGCTCTAAGTCACTGATTTTATCTCCCAGTCCTCTGTAAGAGCAGTTTAAGGTGTTTAAAATGGTAAACATTTCATGTCACAGACCCACTTTAAGTAGTAACAGAGGTAATGACAAAGAAGTGGGTTATCTAGAACTGCAAGGGGCATTAAGAGTATTTTAATAAATAAGCAGGGTGGAGCACTGTTGCTCTCAAGGGGTAAAGGTCCTGGTTGTAGGAGTTAGTAAGTGGCTTAAGAACAAATTGATAAGAGGCAGCAGACCAGATGTTCCATAAAAGTAGAGTGAAGATTTGATCTGGGGGTATGTTTGTAACTTTAGGAGAAAGGTTGTAAGGATTTGGTCCCAACAGCCTCCAGGGCTAACACCCAAAGTGGTAAACATTATCCCTGGAAACCCAACTGCCCTTGAAGGAATGCCACCAACAGATGGATTTCTAGCAGGCAATGTGTGCTTGTCACCCACCCTAGCGGGGGCACTGAGAGATGCTGTTGTTGCACATGTTGTAGGACACATGGAAGATGAAGGCCTGAATCTCTAGAGGGATTGGATATTATGCAGTATTTCTCTCCCAGAAGCCAGCTATTTTCTGGTTGTCCCTCCAGAAGATTGTAGAGGCAACATTATGGGCCCAGACAGGGCTCAGGAAAAGAGCATGAGACAGGAGGGAAGGGGGCAGGACACAACTTGCGAAAGAATGACATAGCCTAAGGGCATAACACAAGCCAATTAAAATCAAATGGGTCCAAGATGACAAGTCAAATTCACCTAAACTTGATCCTCAATCTGCAAACTAAATAACACACACAGGTGCCAGGACAGTTCCAAGGCACTGTCAAAAGTGGGTGGTTCCCCAGTTGTTGGAATGTTCCGCCCACTCATTAGTATACGAAATCACCCAGCTCTCAAAAACTAACCACACCACATTTCATGGCCATCACAGTCTCCCTCCTTGATGGCCCACACCCTGTGGAGTGTGCTTATCTCTAAATCTGGACAAATCCACCCCTTACCTATGTCTCTCACTGAATTTTTTTTGCAATGAGGCATCGAATGTCTGAGTACATAAGATGCTTCTGGATAATAAAATGATGTCTGTTTCATGGGTTTATTGCCATTTCACTGGTCAAAAATCATTGAAAACAGATACAATTCTATCCACAAAATTAAATTTGTTTTTAGACACACCTGAAAAAAAAAAAATGCTTGAGAAACAATAAAATATTTGGCAGCAAATTCTGCTACTTATTATAGTTGTCACTGTGGAAATTTATCTGGAATTAATTCATGTTCTTACATGGTTTGACTTGTAGAGGCTCAAGCCTTGAAGTAGAGTGATTTAGTTTCAAACTTCTTTTCTATTTATCTCTAGTAACCTCCACTCCTATTGTTCTCTCCATTTCCCAGTGGGGTGCTTTATGTCAACGGAAGCTCCAAAATCTTCGAGACTTAAAAAAGATAGTTTTCTCAAAATTCTAAGGGTGTTACAGAGTCAGTCAGAAAGATGATTTCTTTACATACGAGAAAAAGTAAAATGAATCCAATTACATATCCTATATACAAAGAAAACAATTTGAAGGTAGGCATTCTTTTTTAGGAAGATAAAGTTTACAATAGAAAGTTTGGTATCTTGAGTTGAAACCTCCCAATTATTTCAACAGTTTTCTCTATGGGAAGTTCGACTGTTGATGTTGATTTTCAATAGTTTTAAATGATAGTTCTTCTTTCCTTTCTCCCTCCCTCTCTCTTTCTTTTTCATTCTTTCTTTCTCTCTCTCTTTTTCTTTTAGGGACGTGGAGTTGGGAAGGAGGGCGATAGGCTTTTAGTATGCTTCATTCACTATAGAATTATAGGCTTTGGAAAACATAAGAATTTTAATAGGTAGAAATTCCCATTTTCATTAGATCCATTACTGAATAGAAATAAATGATTACATTGCATCAGGTTTTATCCTTCTCTATGTTGGGCTCTGGTTTGTAGAACTGTCTAAGGAATATATCTTACAGTGTCAAGAGTAGTGACGCTCCAGAAGTAGATGCAACAGAGGAGTAAAGAATTTTGTTGACCTGCATGTCTTTCATATATAATCATGGAACTCATTTAGAATATACATGAAGATTCACACAGAGAGAAAACCAGTTTTAGAAGATATTTAAGTAAAAACAAGTCATTTTACTATTTTACCTATTCGATTTTATACATTTATCATTCACTTTCTTATTAATATGAAAAATCTTTCTTAAATGAATATTGTTGATAGCACCTTTTTTCCTATATTGGTGAGAGTCCTACTTCTATTAAATTTACTGGCCATAAAATGTCATTATCCCTCTCACTTTTAATGCCCTTCTCTCTCATCCCCATTCTCCACCAATAAGCTGAACTGAACTTAAAATTAAATATTTAAATATGCTATAAGATATTAAGTGAAAAATTGGTAAAACAAGAACAGAATGAATTTCAGCTACTGGTTTCAGTCAATTTTAAAATTTAAATACTTTAATACATATCTTACTTTCATTCAGAGAGCAGCTCTGTTAGGTATATAAGATGTATTATATTTCCCTTCCTTCTTTCTGCAGAAAATTGTGTGGCCTTGGATCACAAAGAATGTGCAGATGTTAAATGTTAAATGACTCCTCTATGATTTTTCCAGAAGGCTTTTTCTTTAATATTCCATTTAGCATCTCAGTTAAAAAGGTTTTTACAGTAAACATTATGGCTTTATCAATTTTCACCATAATAACTTTCCAAGGAAATAATGAACATTTTTATTCTCATAAATTGATATCATCATTTATGATGAAAGCCAACTCTCTAAGACAATTTTTCCTTTGAAATTTCCATTTACCTCATATTTTGTAATATGAAGAATACTGATAATATTTACCTTAGTTTTCATGCATAAAATTTTCAGGTAGTACTGACACTTGTATATCCAAAGAGCTACATTTTACGCTACCTGGATGACTGAAAATTTCCACTGAAAAACGCTTTCTAGTCTTTACAAAAGAATCAAAGAATATTTGCTTCATTCATTCATTCAGTAAACAATATACACTGGTGCCTCTTATCTGCAAAGTAACTTTTGTTAACTCCCTATTGCTGGTTTGGGATACTTTGCAAACATTTTTTTGATACTATATCTCCTTTCATTGGAGCAGGAAAAGGCAACCCACTCCAGTACTCTTGCCTGGAAAATCTCATGGACAGAGGAGCCCGGTAGACTACAGTCCATGGGGTTGCGAAGAGTTAGACACATGGAGAAGACTCTTGAGAGTCCCTTTGACTGCAAGGAGATCCAACCAGTCCATTCTGAAGGAGATCAACCCTGGGTGTTCTTTGGAAGGAATGATGCTAAAGCTGAAACTCCAGTAATTTGGCCACCTCATGCAAAGAGTTGACATTGGAAAAGACTCTGATGCTGGGAGGAATTGGGGGCAGGAGGAAAAGGGGACAACAAAGGATGAGATGGCTGGATGGCATCACGGACTCGATGGATGTGAGTCTGAGTGAACTCTGGGAGCTGGTGATGGACAGGGAGGCCTGGTGTGCTGCGATTCATGGGGTCGCAAAGAGTCGAACACAACTGAGCAACTGAACTGAAATGAACTGAACTGAACTGAACTGAGTGACTTCACTTTCATTTTCATGAATTGGAGAAGGAAATGGCAACCCACCCCAGTGTTCTTGCCTGGGGAATCCCAGGGATGGAAGAGCCTGGTGGGCTGCTGTCTATGGGGTCACACAAAGTCGGACACGACTGATGCAACTTCGCAGCAGCAGCAGCAGCAGCAGCTCCTTTCATACATACCACTTTTCTCTGACTTTTTCACTGCTCAATTTTTTTGTACACAAGCAAGAAATGATTCTTATCTCTTATGTCTCAGACACTGTCAAAACGATTTCTGACCACCTTAAACAAGCTCCTGTGCAGGACACTTGTTTATTTTTAATCTTCAACCTACCCAATAAAATTCACTCTATTTCTAGTCCTTTGAAATCTTTTGTGACAAAATTCTTCTTGGTATTTAGGGAACCAAATGCCACAAAGTATGGTGAAGACAAGAATATTTATATGGATCACTAAAAATGTTCAGGAATAATGACTCTTCATAAATCAATCAGTGTCATGCTGGAAGACATGTATCAAAGGTCCTGATCTGTTCTGTTTTATATTTTTTCTCCAAACTTTAAACCTTTTATTTTGTATTGGGGTATAGCCTATTAAAAATGTTGTGGCAGTTTCAGGTGAGCAGCGAAGGAAATCAGCCTTACATATACATGTATCCATTTTCCCCCAAAGCCCTCTCCCATCCAGGCTGGCTCTACATTTTTAACAGACATTAATGTAAATTCAGAATGTATGCTTAATTTTAAATTTGAAAAACAGATAATGCTTGGAATGATAGAATCTCTGATAGAATCTATGATAGAATCTATCATGATAGATTCTCACAATCTCTGATAGAATCATGGCTCAAAAGTTAAATAAAAATATGGAATTGCAGATTAAATCTAAACATATAATATTTAATTTTGATATATACTTTACAATCAAATATAAATTTCCTAAAGATAAGGAGTAAGGGAAGTACAGCTTAATTGGAGAAGTATTTTTTTTTTAATAAAAGAATTAAGAATATTAGAAAACAAGCACAATTAAAGTGAGCAATTTAAGATGCTTTATTTTTTTTAAGTTGTTACCAAAATAATTTATGCAGATTAGGCTCTATTAGTGAAAAATGCTTTCAAGAATAAATAGGATTTTGCTGTTGTATTCCACTTAGCATACATTTGAAAATGGATAGAGGAAAATGGAATGAATTCAGCATAGAGTCACAAAAAAGATATTTAAAGTCATTTGGTTCTCTTTAGATACTTGACATTTGAAGAGTTTATGTAACCAAGTAGGATTGTACTTATTCTGTAAAGTCAAAAGAAATATAACCTGAAAACTTCTAGAAAGATTTGAAGTTATTTAAAGAAGCTACATTTATATGAATGAAAGCTATCTACTTTGGAAAAAGTAGCATCAGTGAAAATAGAAGTCCTGATCTGTAAGTGAATTAAGATTAGTCTGGATATATTTGGTTGTTTGGTTTAAAGGCCACTAAGGCATTAAATGCATATTTTAGCTAGAATAACNNNNTGACTTTATAAAAGTTTGTAGTTTCATTCTTGCCAACAGTTCAAAACTAGTAAATTTAATTACTGTTTCACAGTATGATTTTGAGTTAGTTTAGCTGAAAAATTCTTGAAGCAATAATCCAAAATATAGCCCTAATATTTGTTTATTAGTTTCTGTAACCTAGGTTTGCTGAAATAGGAAGCAGTCTCAAATTTTTATTAGTTCATAACAAAGAAAAAAAATAGAAGAAAAGAGAAAATGATTTATGTTTCACTTACTCTATCTTCACCATTGTTTGGATAAGTTCGCTGCTACACTTGTCTTCACTGTAAGACTGAAACTGAGAGCAGACATCACTTCTAATTGTGCTAGTTGCAAGAAAACAGAAAAAGTACTTATGTACATCTCTCAAGGCCCAACTCAATCATGAGAGAATCAAGAAGTGTAACAATGCACGGAGAGAGAAC
This sequence comes from Redunca redunca, assembly GCA_006410935.1. Taxonomy (NCBI): domain Eukaryota; kingdom Metazoa; phylum Chordata; class Mammalia; order Artiodactyla; family Bovidae; genus Redunca; species Redunca redunca. Next base: position 323,473 of record SJYQ01002481.1, read on the forward strand.
AAATATTTAGTGAAACACAGTAATGACTACCTCAAACAGTTGTGGTAAATATCATGGCAGGTTTTGGGGGAATTTTGATTTGGCAACAGGAAGAAATATGAACATTGACTTATTCACCATAAGTCCTGCTCTTGGAATTTTAGACCTGACAGAACAGAAATAGATTTCCCAGCAAAAAGGTAATTTGAAGTTACAAGATATCAAGGGAATATATATAAAGTGTAAAGAAGAGTTGATTACATTGAGATAGAAGATGTGAATTAAATAGATGCAGCTTTTTTTAGTCTAAAATATCACTTTTTAAAAACTTTAAAAATTTTATTTTATTGAAGTATAACTGATTTGCAAGGCTTTATTAGTGTTTCTCGTACACAGCAAAGTGATTCAGTTAAATATATATGTAATAGTTTGCATCTACTAATCCATAACTCTCAACCATCCCTCTCCCAACTTCTTTCCCTCTTGGGTATAGTTTTAAATTAAGAAAAATAGAAAGCCTTTCCTATTTCTGTTAATTGCTTATTTCAGTTCACTGGATATTGTGAACACAACTGAAGATGATACACTTCATATTCTGAAACAATTCTTTTCTTTTTTCTTATAATTATTGTTTTTTTTTTAAAGAAATGAGATGAACATGCAAAGAATATTATATATGCAAAATGCTTCAGCTCAGTTCAGTTCAGTTGCTCAGTCAGGTACGACTCTTTGCTACCCCATGAACTACAGCAAGCCAGGCCTCTCTGTCCATTACCAATTCCCAGAGCTTTCTCAGATTCGTGTCCATTGAGTTGGTGATGCCATTCAACCATTCCATCTCCTGTTGTCCCCTTCTCCTCCTGCCTTCAATCTTTCCTAGTATCAGGGTCTTTTCCAGTGAGTCAGTTCTTTACATCAGGTGGCCAAAATATTGGAGCTTCAGCATCAGTCCTTCCAATGAATATTCAGGACTGATTTCCTTTAGGATGGACTGGTTTGATCTCCTTCTTGTCCAAGGGACTCTCAAGAGTCTTCTCCAATACCACAGTTCAAAAGCATCAATTCTTAGGTGCTCAGCTTTCTTTATAGTCCAACTCTCACATCCATACATGACTACTGGAAAAACCATAGCTTGACTAGACAGACGTTTTTCTGCAAAGTAATGTCTCTGCTTGTTAATATACTGTCTAGGTTTGTCATGGCATTTCTTCCAAGGAGCAAGCCTCTTTTAATTTCATGGCTGCAGTCACCATCTGCAGTGATTTTGGAGCCCAAGAAGATAAAGTCTGTCACTGTGTCCATTGTTTCCCCATCTACTTGCCATGAAGTGATGAGACCAGATGCCATGATCTCTGTCTTTTGAAAGAAATGTGATGAACACGCAAATAGTATCAGACAGATAAAGTGCTTAAGACAGATAAATTATTGCTTCATTTTTAAGGATTAAAAATATCATCGCTTATCATAAATGACACTGACATTTCACTATTTTCACTATTTTGAATTTCTACTTAGAACTCAAAGCCTTAAAAGTCCTTATTATATTAAATATNAATTCTAAGAGCACATCATAACATCTTGATATATTTGATAATGTTAATAATGCTTGATAAATATTTATCTGAATTAGGCTATGCATTGAATTAAATAAATTATCTAGAATTATCTTCAACATGGTTTTCCTTCATAAAGTTGTTATAAACTTCTGTTCTTTTTCACTAGGATTACAATACCTCCTAGGTATTATGGATTCAGTTTCAGGCCATGGTGAAAAAAGCAAATATCAAAAGATAGTGAGTCACATGTATTTTTTGGTGTCCTGGTGCATATACAAGTTAGGTCACACTATACTGTAGTCTATTAAGTATGCAACATTATGTCTAAAAATGTACACACTTGATTAAAAAACACTTAATTTCTAAAAACTGCTATCATTGGAACGCAGCATGGCCAGAAACATTTTGTTAGTAAAAACATGCAGTTATCTGTGAAGTGCAATAAAACCAAGTAGAAAAAAGCAAGGCATGTCTGTATAGTGTCACCAAGCCAGCTCTACTTAATATTTTTTATAATAGTTACTTGAAATAATGTTGATTTCAAAAACTATGCTGATAAACCTCATTATGGAGACCTAAGAAATATACACATGAGAAGAAATTGTGCCATTTAAAGTACACCAATCCTTCAAGAAAGATTTTTTCCTTCTGGCTGACTTAATTCTGAACTAGGACTAAGTTAGCAAGATGTTGAACACACTGTAAAGTACATATGGAAACAACAAGTTTATGTTTGACACAGGCTTGGAGTGAATAAAAGGAAGAATAAATTATAATAATAATGAAAATGCAGCTGTTCTCTCTTTTTGTTTCTCTCACAACTCTCTGTTTTAAATGTAATGCTTCTGCTTTTTAATGGAAGTACTATTTTCAGGAGTTTGCTGCTTTTTCTATAGAAGGGAAGTATAATAGGTATAATCAAGACTATAGAGTGGTGATAATAGGAGGAACAAAAAATGAGATAAGTGATTGTAAAGTGGATGAAATTTTTCAAATGCTGCAATTTCGTTTTTAAAAAAATAAAGACCAATGCTTTAGAATTGATTTGAAGGCTTAAATATACCTGGAATAATGCTGACACTTGTATCAGCATCATTCTAAATGCACACACTACACCCAGCCCTGAGTTCCTCCTAAGAGAAACTATGCTTCAGAGTTTTAATGGAGAAACAGAGAAAGAATATGAACCACTTTAAAATTAACTGAAAATAATAACTAAAGACAAAGGAATTGACTCAGAAATTAAAAATTATACTATTTACATATTTACTCTGCAATTTAAAAGATCCTATTAATATGTACATTATTATACAACTAAAAAAGATGTAGGAAAAAAGAGCAACAGAAATCATTACCATGTTCATTGTTTTTTTCTAGCAGTGACAAGTTAACTCTAGGTAAACTTGGTAAATATGATTACATTTTGACATGTCAAGCTAATTTATTTTAGTTTACCTTAATTTATTCTTAGGACTTCCCTGGTGGCTCAGACAGTAAAGGATCTGTCTACAATGCAGGAGACCTGGGTTCAATCCCTGGGTTGGGAAGATCCCCTGGAGAAAGAAATGGCAATCCTCTCCAGTACTATTTCTTGGAAAATCCCATGGACAGAGGGGCCTGGTTTTCCTGAAGATTCCGATGGACAGAGGAGCTGGGCAGGCTACAGTCCAAAGGGTCACAAAGAATAGGATACAACTGTAATGACGTAGCATGCATCAATGCAATTTATATTTTAAGCTGAAAAATAAATAGTTCAGGATTACAGAAACATTCTCTGCAAGACTTATGATCTTATCTGATAAACTGAAAATTTTTGATCACAAAAATGTTTGTGAAAATTTAAAATGTCAGATTTTTTAAAAAAGGAATGCTAAAAATAGAGTGGTTATTATAAAGCTTATTTTTAAATTTTAATGCATCATTTCTCCTTGGAAGTGTTTACCATGAATATTATATTTCCTTAAATAGATGATTTTGTTTTTTAATTTTATGATATTATGATGTTTCAACCACTTAAATTTTCAGGTTGTTGTAAAAATGTATTCAATTTTGTCTTACCTGAAATTTGGGGATGANAAAATTTTTATTGAAATATAATTATATATCATAAGATTCACCCATTCAAAGTGTACAAATCACTCCTATTTCTGTATATTCACAGGGTTGTGTAGCCATCCTCATGACCTAATTTTAAAATATTTACATACTCTCCCCAAAGGACCATTATACCCATCAATAATCACTCTTAATCCTGTGTCCCTAGAGCCCTAAGCCATCATTCATTTACTTTCTGTCACTATAAATATGTATATTCTGGATATTTCATATTCATTGAAATCATATACTAAAATGTGGCCTTTTGTGTGACCATTTTCAGTTAGCATACTGCTTTCAAATTTAATCTATCAGTATTTCATTTCTTTTTATTATTGAGTAATACATATTCCATTGGAGGCTAGACTATATTTTATATATCACTTCATTAATTGATGGCTATTTAAGTTATTTTTACTTATTGGCTATTAAGTAGAATACTTCTCTGAACACTTGTGTACAAGCTTTTATGTGGGTGCATCTTTTCATTTCTCTTGAGTGTATGCCTATGGGAAGGGATAACTCGGTAACATGGAAAGTATTGGGCTTCCCCAGTGACTCAGTGGTAAAGAATCAACCTTCTATGCAGGAGCTGCAGGAGACTCTGGCTCCATCCCTGGGTCAGGAAGATCTCCTGGAGGAGGGTATGACAACCTTCTCTAGTATTCTTGCCTCGAAAGTCCCATGGACAGAGGAGTCTTGTGGCTACAGTCCACATGGTCTCAAAGAGTTGGACATGACTTAACACTCACTCATGGTAGCTAATAACATTTTGAGGAACTGCCAGTTTTCCAAAAGAGACTACCACAAACGCAAACTTCTCTGAGGGCTTCCGTGATTGGCTTAAAGGGTAAAGAATACGCTGACAATGCAGAAGACCTGGATTTGATCTTTAGATTGGGAAGATTCCCTGGAAAAAGAACAGCTATGCATTTCGGTATTAGTGCCTGGAGAATCTCCATGGACAGAGGAGCATGGAAGGCTACAGTCCATGGGGTTGAAAAGAGGGGGACACGACTAAGCACGTTACCACAGTCCATTACCAGCAGCAAGGTATGAGGGCTCTGACTTTGCAATAACTTTACAAATGCTTTGTTATTTTCTATTTTATTATAGACACTGTCATGGGCTTGAAGTCATATCTCACTGTGGTTTTGATTCAGTTCAGTTTAGTCACTCAGTCATGTCTGACTCTTTGCGACATCAAGGACTGCAGCACACCAGTCTTCCTGTCCATCACCAACTCCTGGAGCTTACTCAAATTCATGTCCATCGAGTCAGTGATGCCATCCAACCATCTCATCCTCTGTGGTCTTCTTCTACTCTTGCCTTCAATCTTTCCCACCATCAGGGTCTTTTCCATGACTCAGTTCTTCACATCAGGTGCCCAAATAGTTAGAGAGTCAGTTTTAGCATCAGGCCTTTCAATGAATATTCAGAGTTGATCTCCTTTAGGATGGGCTGATTTGATCTCCTTGCCATCCAAGGGACTCTCAAGAGTCTTTTCCAACGCCACAGTTCAAAAGCATGAATTCTTCAGTGTTCAGCTTTTTTATAGTCCAACTTTCACATACACACATGACTACTGGAAAAATCATAGCTTTGAATAGATGGGCCTTTACTGGCAAAGTAATGTCTTTGCTTTTAAAAATTCTGTGTAGATTGGTCATAACTTTTCTTCCAAGTAGCAAGCATCTTTTAATTTCATGGCTGCAGTCACCATCTGCAATGATTTTGCAGCCAAAATAATAATAATAATAATAATAAAGTTTCTCACTGTTTCCATTGTTTCTCCATCTATTTGCCATGAAGTGATGGAACCAGATGGCGTGATCTTGCTCTTCTGAAAGCTGAGTTTAAAGTCAGCTTTTTCTCTCTCCTCTTTCACTTTCATCAAGAGGCTCTTTATTTCTTCTTCACTTTCTGCCATAAAGGTGGGATCATCTGCATATCTGAGGTTATTCATAGTTCTCCCAGCAATCTTGATTCCAGGTTGTGCTTCATCCAGACCAACATTTCTCCTAGTGTACTCTCCATATAAGTTAAAAAAAAACAAGGTTACAGTGTACAGCCTTGACATGCCACTTTCCTGATTTGGAACCAGTCTGTTGTTCCATGTCAGGTTCTAACTGTTGCTTCTTGATCTGCATTTAGATTTCCCAGGAGACAGGTCAGGTGGTCTGGTATTCCCATCTCTTAGAATTTTCCACAGGTTGTTGTGATCCACATAGTCAAAGGCTTCGGCATAGTCAATAAAGCAGAAGTTGATGTCTTTCTACTAGAAAGCTCTTCAGGAAAATTAGAGACACCAAGAGAACATTTCATGCAAAGAATGGTAAAATAACGGACAGAAATTGTATGGACTTAACAGAAGCAGAAGATATAAGAAGAGGTGGCAAGAATACACGGAAGAACTACTCAAAAGAGATCTTCATGACCCAGAAAGCCAAATGCTGTGATTGCTCACTTACAGCCAGACATCCTGGAATGTTAAGTCAAGTGGGCCTTAGGAAGCATCACTCTGAACAAAGCTAGTGGAGGTGATGGAATTCCAGTGGAGCTATTTCAAATCCTGAAAGATGATACTGTGAAAGTGCTGCACTCAATATGCCAGCAAATTTGGAAAACTCAGCAGTGGCCACAGGACTGGAAAATGTCAGTTTCCACTCCAATCCCAAAGATAGGCAATGCCAAAGGATCTTCAAACTACCACACAATTGCACTTATCTCATACGTTAGCAAAGTAATGCTCAAAATTCTCCAGGCCAGGCTTCAACACTGCATGAACCGTGAGCTTCCAGATGTTCAAGCTAGATTTTAAAAAGGCAGAGAACCAGAGATCAAATTGCCAACATCCGTTGTATCGTTGAAAAAGCATGAAAGTTCCAGAAAAACATCTACTTCTTCTTTACTGAATATGCCAAAGCCTTTGATTGTGTGGATCACAGCAAACTGTGGAAAAACTTAAAGAAATGGGAATGCCAGACCACCTGACCTGTCTTCTGAGAAATTTGTATGCAGGTCAAGAAGCAACAGTTAGAACTGGGCATGGAAAAACAGACTTTCCAAATTGGGAAAAAAGTACATCAAGGCTGTATATTGTCACCCTGCTTATTTAACTTCTATGCAGAGTACATTATGAAAAATGCTGGGCTGGATGAAACATAAACTGGAATTAAGATTGCCAGGAGAAATATCAATAATATCAGATATACAGAAGACACAACACTTATGGCAGAAAGCAAAATGGAACTAAAGAGCCTTTTGATGAATGTGAAAATGGAGAGAGAAAATGCTGGCTTAAAACTCAATATTAACACATCTAAGATCATGGCATCTGGTCCCATCATTTCTTGGGAAATAGATGAGGAAACAATGGAAACAATGAGAGACTTTATTTTCTTGGCCTCCAAAATTAGTGTGGATGGTGACAACAGCCATGAAATTAAAAGAGGCTTGCTCCTTGGAAGAAAAGCTATGACCAACATAGAAGGCATATTAAAAAGCACAAACATTACTTTGCCAACAAAGGTCCGTCTAGTCAAGGCTATGGTTTTTCCAGTAGTCACATATTGATGTGAGAGTTGGACTATAAATATAGCTGAATGCTGAAGAATTGATCTTTTTGGACTGTGGTGTTGGAGAAGACTCTTGAGAGTCCCTTGGACTGCAAGGAGATCCAGCCAGTCAATCCTAAAGGAAGTCAGTCCTGACTATTCATTGGAAGGACTCGTGCTGAAGCTGAAACTCCAGTACTTTGGTCACCTGATGTGAAGAAGAGATTCATTGGACAAGACACTGATGCTGGGAAAGATTGAAGATGGGAGGAGAAGTAAACAACAGAGGATGAGATGCTTGGATGGCATCACCGACTCAAAGGATTTGAGTTTGAATAAGCTCTGGGAGTTGTTGATGGACAGGGAAGCCTGGCATGCTAAATCGATGGGGTCACAAAGAGTCAGACATGAGGAGCGACTGAACTGAACTGAGATGTATTTCTGGAACTCTCTTGCTTTTTCCATGATCCAGCAGATGTTGGCAATTTGATCTCTGGTTCCTCTGCCTTTTCTAAAACCAGCTTGAGCATCTGGAAGTTCACAGTCCATGTACCCTTGAAGCCTGGCTTGGAGAATTTTGAGCATTACTTTGCTAGTATGTGAGATGAGTGTATTTGTGTGGTAGTTTGAACATTCTTTGGCATTGCCTTTCTTTGGGATTGGATTGAATATTGACCTATACCAGTCCTGTGGTCACTGCTGAGTTTTTAAATTGGTTGGCATATTGAGTGCATTACTTTAACAGCATCATATTTTAGGATTTGAAACAGCTCAACTGGAATTCCATTGCCTCCACTAGCTTTGTTCATAGTGATGCTTCCAGAGTCCCACTTGACTTTGCATTTCAGGATGTCTGGCTCTAGATGAGTGATCACAGCATCATGGTTATCTGGGTCATGAAGATCTTTTTTTGTATAGTTCTTCTATGTATTCTTGCCACCTCTTCTTAATATCTTCTGCTTCTTTTAGGTCCATACCATCTGTCCTTCATTTTGCCCATAATTGCATGAAATATTCCCTTGGTATCTCTAATTTTCTTGAAGAGATATCTAGTCTTTCCCATTCTATTGTGTTGCTCTATATCTTTGCATTGATCATTGAGGAAGTCTTTTGTATCTCTCCTTGCTATTTTGGGCGACTCTGCATTCAAATGGGTGCATCTTTCCTTTTCTCCTATGCCTTTAGCATCTCTTCTTTTCTCAGCAATTTGTAACTCCTCCTCAGACATCTGCTTTTCCTTTTTGAATTTCTATTTCTTTGGAATGCTCTTGATCACTGCCTCCTGCACAATGTCATGAACTTTGCCCAACATTCTTCAGGCACTCTGTCTATCAGATCTAATCCCTTGAATCTATTTGTCACTTCCTACTGTATAATCATAGGGATTTAATTTAGGTCATACCTGAATGGTCTAGTGGTTTTCCCTACTTTCTTGAATATAAGTCTGAATTTTGCAATAAGGAGTTCATATCAGAGCCACAGTCAGCTTCCAGTCTTGTTTTTGCTGACTGTATAAAGCTTCTCCATCTTTGGCTGCAAAGAATATAATCAGTCTGATTTCAGTATTGACCATCTGGTGATGTCCATGTGTAGTCTTCTCTTGTGTTGTTGGAAGAGGGTATTTGCTATGACCAGTGTGTTCTCTTGGGAAAACTCTATTAGCCTTTGCCTTGCTTCATTCCATATTCCAAGACCAACTTTGCCTGTTACTCCAGGTGTTTCTTGACTTCCTACTTTTGCATTCAGTCCCCTATAATGAAAAGGACATCTTTTTGGGGGTGTTAGTTCTGAAAGGTCTTGTAGGTCTTCATAGAACTGTTCA
>SJYQ01002481.1:352471-374255 GCA_006410935.1 Redunca redunca
TTTTTTTTTTAATTTTATGTTTGTAATTACTCTTTATAAATTAAGGACACTAATCTTTTGTTACATTAACTCAGGTCTTCATAATTAAATAATTGGCTAAGTTTTATTTACCATCAATCACATAACACTCAGCAAATATTCATTTAAGATCAACTATATTTGCAGCTATGAAGAACTATGGACAGAGGTTCATAATATTCTACAGGAGGCAGTGAACAAAACCATACTCAAGAAAAAGAAAAGCAAGATGGCAAAGCAGTTATCTGAGGAAGGCTTACAAAAAGCTGAGGAAAGAAGAAAAATGAAAAGCAAGGGAAAAAGTGAAAGATAAACCCAACTAAATGTAGAGTTCCAGAGAATAGCAAGGAGAAATAAGAAGGCCCTCTTCAATGAACAATGCAAATAAATAGAGGAAAACAACAGAAGGGGAAAGACTAGACATTTCTTCAGAAAACTGGAAATATCAAAGGAACATTTCATCCAAAGATTAGCACAATAAAGAACATAACTACTAAAGACTTAATAGAAGCAGAAGAGATCAAGAACAAATGGAAAGAATACACAGAAAAACTGTACCAAAAAAGAGCTAATGACTCACATAACCACCATGGTGTGGTCACTCACCCAGAGCCAAACATTCTGGAGTGTGAAGTCAAGTGGGCCTTAAGAAGCACTGCTGTCAATAAAGTTAATAGAGGCAATGGAATTCCAGCAGAGCTATTTAATATCCTAAAAGATGATCTATCCAAGTGCTCCACTCAATATGTCAGAAAATTTGGAAAATCCAGCAGTGGCCACAGGACTGGAAAAGGTCAATCCCCACCCCAATTCACAAGAAGGGCAGAACTAAAGAATGTTCAAACCACCAGACAATTGTACTCATTTCCCATGGTAATAAAGTTATGCTCAAAATCCTCCAAACTAGGTTTCAGCATTACATAAACTGAGAACTTCCCGATGTTCAAGCTGGGTTTAGAAAAGGCAGAGGAACCAGAGATCAAATTGCCAACATTCCCTGGATCATAAAGAAACCAAGGGGATTCCAGAAAAGCATCTACCTCTGTTTCATTGAGTACACTAAAGCCTTTGACTGTGTGGATCATAACAAACTGTGGAAAACGCTTAAAGAGATGGGGATACCAGACCATCTTACATGTCTTCTGAGAACACTGCATGCTGGTCAAGAAGGAACAGTTAGAATCTTGTATGGAACAATTGATTGGTTCAGGATTGAGAAATGACTATGGCAAGGCTGCTTATTGTCACTCTGTTTGTTTAACTTATATGCAGACCACATCCTGAGAAATGCCAGCTGGAGGAGTTACAGGCCAGAATCAAGATTGCCAGGAGAAATATCAACAACCTCAGATATACCACTCTAATGGCAGAAGGTGAAGAGGAACTAAAGAACCTTTTGATGAGAGTGAAAAAACCAGCTTAAAATTCTATTTTTTATTAAAAAAATAATAAAAAAAAATCATGGCATCTGGTCCCATCACTTCATGGCAAATAGAAGGGTTTTCCTTTCTATGGAAAGTGGAAGCAGTGACAGATTTCCTCATCTTGGATTCTAGGTTCACTGCAGATGGTGACTTCAGCCATGAAATTAGAAGACAATTGCTTCTTGGCAGGAAAACTGTGACAAACCTAGACAGCATGTCAAAAAGCAAAGACATCACCTTTACGACAAATGTCCATATAGTCAAGGCTATTATTTTCCCAGTCATCACGTTATGGTTGTGAGAGCTGGACCTTAACAAAGACAGAGCACTAAAAAATTGATGTTTTTGAACTGTGGTACCAGAGAAGACTCTTAAGAATCCCTTGGTCAGCAAGGAGATCAAACCAGTCAATCTCAAAAGAAATCAGTCCTGAATACCCATTGGAAGGACTGATGCTGAAGTTGAAACTCCAATATTTTAGCCACCTGATGCAAAGAGCTGACTCATTGGAAAAGACCCTGATGCTGGGAAAAATTGAAGACAGAAGGAGAAGAGCACGACAGAGGGTGAGATGGTTGGATAGCATCACTGATGTGAATATGCTAAGTGGCTTCAGTTGTGTCCGACTCTGCGACCCCACAGATGGCAGCCCACCAGGCTCCCCCATCCCCGGGATTCTCCAGGCAAGAACACTGGAGTGGGTTGCCACTTCCTTCTCCGATGGGGACATGAACTTAGGCAAACTCCAGGAGATGGTGAGGGCCAGGAAGGCCTGGTGTGCAGCAGTCCATAGGGTCACAAAGACTTGGATATGACTTGGCCACTGAACAAGAGCAGCATATTTGTAGCTAATAAGAAAATCTAATGGTTAAAACTGAAAAGTATCTCAAAATGTATTTCTCTTTCCACTTTACCAACTTTCCCAACAAAATATGGGAGCAATAAAAACAAAGATTGTTATTAACTGTGTGTGTATGTGTTGAGGGTGTCCCTGAAAATGTGACATTTGAAATAATTCAATGATCAATAAGCAGTATTTTAAAAGGTAGACATAGGATGGAAGGAATTTTAAGTTGAAAGAAGAGAATAAACAAAATCAAGTGGATTTAAAGTAGAGGATCTATTTAGAAAATATATAGTCCAAATGTACATGTAACATTGGACCCAGAGAAGAATGAACAACAACAACAACAAATACTGTAGGCACAGGGTTAGATTGGGAAAATATTTAGAATAATTTGAAAAAAAAAAATAAGTGGTGTTTATATCCTTATATGGTGGAGAACATTTTGTAGCTCCAGTGCTTTTAAGTAAATATAAACAAAAAAGAATAACCTGTACTTTAAAAATAAAGCTGAATGAGAAGATGGGAGCTACTGGAGACATCAGTGGTTTAGGATTCTATTGTAATACTTTATATTTAAAATTATAAAAAGATTTTACAGAGATATAAATAACAAGATGCTGTTCCTGATTTGGTGGGGAGATGAAAGAGTGGGGAACGTCATTACTGTAACATTCAAGTTTCTGAACCCACTTAGTGAGATTGGTGATTTTATTGTTTGGAAGAGAATACAAGATGATGGACAGATGTTCTGTGTGGCTATTAATTTTGTGGAAATTCTCACTGGTCAGTTTCACTGATACATATTCAAGTCACCAGAGTGGAAATGGATATTCCCAAAAAATACTTCTTAAGAATTTGGGGAAAAAAATGAAACTAAATAAATTGCAAATTTCTTAAGCAATTGATTTCTATTCTTAAGGTCATATAAATGACATATTTACCAGTAATATAATCAGGTTAAAAAAATCAAGATGTCCAAATAATTACCTTTAAAAATGGTTCTCAGGTGAAATTTTAATCTAATTTAGTCAGATACTACTATTCATCACTGGAACGGAAAAATATAATCACTTTCTTATATATACTTAAATAAATATGAAGTTTTTTTTTGTCTAAATTTCATTTATTTTATCTGTCATTCAACCTAAACCATAGTTGATATTATGATAATTAGAAATATTGTAGGACATGTATATAGGATTTTTTTCAGTGTTGAAACAGAATTATTGTTTTATTTTAAAAGAAAATCTCACATTATGTTCTACGTCTGCTTCTCCAAACCTGATATATTGTGCACACATGTGCACTCTACTTACAAAGAGAATGCACAGCCATCAATTTTGTGCATAAATAATTTAAAAGACTTTTTTAAACTTAATTTATCTCATAACTCCATTTATTCACGGAAAATCAGAAATGTAGCATGTTAGAGACACCAGATGTTTACATCTATATAAGGAAAAATCTGCAAACTGTTTTGAAGGACAGAAAACCTATTTATGCTAAAACTGATTCTTAAAAAAAATGCCAGAAAAACTGGAAATTTTGGCAAAAGATGCTATATGGCATAATCAAGCAGTTTTCTTCTATCTTATTCTATTTGATTCCTCTGAGTATAATATAAAATACTATGTCTCTAAGTGCCTATAAAAAGGTCTGAAAGACTGTACATGAAAAATGCTCAATTTCTTTTCCCTTCTTCTTTATTTATTTTAATGTCTTAGTTATTTTTCAATAAATTTCATTTTCCTTTAGGTTTATTTAAGTCACCATTTTTATTCAAGCTTGAAAACATTTTTAAATAATAATTTATTTTTTAACATGAATGCTTACTAGGATTTTCTATTCTCCTAGCCCTAACTATGAAGAGCAGACATAAATTTGGACTTGTCTAGCTGTTTTTTCTTCTTGGCTCCAAGTCAATTAAAAGTGCTCAAAGCTTCCTAGGGACCCAAGTAGCAATAATCTAGTTCTTATTTTAATGTGATTTCAATGACTTTCCCTGCAGTTGACAGTAATATAGTCCTCATGATGACCAATTAGGTATTCCACATAAAAATCGCAGCTGCTTCAGTGGAGAAAATGATTACTGTAACATCTGGTAGTGTACTGATAAGGTTATCAAACAGGAAACTAAATCTTGAAAATCAGCTGCTTGTTATTCTAGCTTCTTTCAAGTCCCATGGAATTATTACTTCTAGGACATATACCTAATGAGTCAGCTCAAAGCAAAGAAGAAAAAGAATCAAGCTTCACAATAGAAGTTCATTTTAAATGGATCTACAAGCCAGGAAAGACATAATTCAAACATAAATTAAACTTTTCACATTTCCCAAAGAACATTACAGTAGTTAGAAATTTATAGGATAATGATATTACATACTTTCTTTGGAATCTATTGTTCAATATTATATATAAATTGATGTTTGAAGAGTGGCAATAAAGATGTCGTAAAAATAAGTGTTATATTTGCCTTAATATATTAAGATATTTTAATATATTTATATTATTAGCATATAAATATGTATTTAAGTGGTGTTTTATCTCCGCAGAGAGAAAATTGTATTTAGATACTGCTGCTGCCGCTGCTAAGTCGCTTCAGTCGTGTCCGACTCTGTGCAACCTCATAGACGGCAGCCCAACAGGCTGCCCCGTCTCTGGGATTCTGAAGGCAAGAACACTGGAGTGGGTTGCCATTTCCTTCTCCAATGCATTAAAGTGAAAAGTGAAAGTGAAGTCGCTCAGTAGTGTCGGACTCCTAGCGATCCCATGGACTGCAGCCTACCAGGCTCTTCCATCCATGGGATTTTCCAGGCCAGAGTACTGGAGTGGGGTGCTATTGCCTTCTCTGTATTTAGATACTAGGAAAGGCCAAATGAAAAGAATAAAGTTAGGTTCCCTACATTATATTATGCACGGAAAACCAGATATGTCATGGTACAAAGTGTGAAAATGTGAAAAATTCTACAATAAAAGAATTACCATTTTCAGCAATTATTTATGTTCATGGAGAACAGAAAAACTAGGTAAATAAGGCACACAACAACAACAACAAAAAGGAAATCTTGATTATGTTAAGTTTAAACTTAAACTTAACATGTACACTTAAACTTTACTCATGTAAAGTTTAAACTTTAAAAAAGTTTAAACTTCTATGCATGTTTTCGAGTTCAGTCGCTTCAGTCATGTCCAACTCTTTGTGACCCTATGGACCGTAGCCCACCAGGCTCTTCTGGCTATGGGATTCTCCAGGCAAGAATACCTGAGTGGGTTTCCATTTCCTTCTCCATCAAACTTCTATAAGATGACACAAAGTCACTGGAAATTTAGAAAATCAGTAAAATGTGTAACATATTACAGACTAAGGCTTAGTATTTTAATTTCAAATTAAATTGCTAGAAATCCTACAAAATAACAATCTTAAGCAAAGGATATGTACAGACAACTTGACACAAGGTAAAATAAAAATTGTCAATGATCATATGAAAAGAAGTTCATCCTGAGAAATAGTTAAGTAGATTCTAATTTTTAGGTTTACAGAGCGATCAAGATAGATGTCAGATGGATAGATACATTTCTCATTAAGCTGGCAATTATTTTAAAAACCTAAACAGACATTTCTCCAAAGAAATACAGATGGCCAACAGTCACATGAAAAGGCACTCAGCATCATTAAATTATTAGACAAATTCAAATAAAAACCACAATGAGGTATCACCTCACACTGGTCAGAACAGCCATTATTAAAAATTCTACAAATAATAAATGCTAGACAGGATGCAGAGAAAAGGGAATGTTTGTGGAAATGTGAATTGGTACAGTCACTATGGAAAACAAAATGTAGATTCCTTAAAACACTAAAAATAGGATTACCATATGATCCAGCAATCACATTCTTGTGCATACATCCAGAAAAAATAAAGAAAATTTAATTCCAAAAGATACATGTATCCTAATGTTCACAGCAGCACTATTACAATAGCCATCACATAGAAATAGCCAAGTGCCCATCGACACATGATTGGCTTAAGAAAAAATAAAGAAATAATGGGTTTTTGTGATAGTGGTAAGCTAGGTACTTTCAGGCAAAGCTGTGCTGTTTTAAATTTTAGACCATTTTTGTAACAGACTGGACCATGGTTGATGAAATATAAATGTGAATATTTAGTAGTCTAGCAATTTTATTTCTTAGTATTGTCCATAATGAATATTCATACTTGTGTTAAAGGAGGAATATATAATATTATTCATAATTTAAAATAACTGAAATGTCTCTGAAATACTATGTAGATGGAGGTTATACAGATTTTATGATAGTGTCCTCCAGATACATTGTCAAACTTCTTAAAGTTCAGTTCAGTTCAGTTGCTCAGTCGTGTCTGACTTTTTGCGACCCCATGGACTGTGGTATGCCAGGCCTCCCTGTCCTTTGCCAACTCCCAGAGTTTACTTCTTAAAAAGTCACAGAATTATATTTATGATACACTGTTTATGTTTACAAAGACACAGAAATACTAAATATTTTCTATTGCAGCATATATATGTATATAAGGGCCCCCCCAAAATAATCTATAATATGATGACTAATCTGATAACTACCAGGCAGTGAGAAAAGTGAAATAGAACATAGGGAAAGCCAAGGACGGGAGACTGGTGTACTGGTGAACAGAGTCATTAGTGCTAGCTATACAGAATTAGTTTACATAAGAACAATGCACCTGTTTATGCAATATCACATATTTTTACACAGTATTTTAAAAATACAATACTAAGAAAGTTAAACAAAATCTGAGATCACTAAAGGCAATGTCAAAGAATGCTCAGACTACCACACAATTGCACTCATCTCACACACTAGTAAAGTAATGCTCAAAATTCTCCAAGCCAGGCTTCAACAATACATGAACCGTGAATTTCCTGATGTTCAAGCTGGTTTTAGAAAAGGCAGAGGAACCACAGATCAAATTGTCAACATCCTCTGGATCATGGAAAAAGCAAGAGAGTTCCAGAACAACATCTATTTCTGCTTTATTGACTACGCCAAAGGCTTTGACTGTGTGGATCACATGAAACTGTGGAAAATTCTGAAAGAGATGGGCATACCAGACCACCTGACCAGCCTCTTGAGAAATTTGTATGCAGGTCAGGAAACAACAGTTAGAACTGGACATGGAACAACAGACTGGTTCCAAATAGGAAAAGGAGTACGTCAAGGCTGTATATTGTCACCCTGCTTATTTAACTTATATGCAGACTACATCATGAGAAACGCTGGACTGGAAGAAACACAAGCTGGAATCAAGATTGTCTGGAGAAATATCAATAACCTCAGATATGCAGATGACACCACCCTATGGCAGAAATTGAAGAAGAACTAAAGAGCCTCTTGATGAAATTGAAAGAGGAGAGTGAAAAAGTTGGCTTAAAGCTCAACATTCAGAAAACGAAGATCATGGCATCCGGTCCCATCACTTCATGGGAAATAGGTGGGGAAACAGTGGAAACAGTGTCAGACTTTATTTTTTTGGGCTCCAAAATCACTGCAGATGTTGATTGCAGCCATGAAATTAAAAGACGCTTACTCCTTGGAAGAAAAGTTATGACCAACATAGACAACATATTAAAAAGCAGAGACATTACTTTGCCAACAAAGGTCCATCTAGTCAAGTCTATGGTTTTACCAGTGGTCATGAATAGATGTGAGAGTTGGACTATAAAGAAAGCTGAGTACCAAGGAATTGATGCTTTTGAACTGTGGTGTTGGAGAAGACTGTTGAGAGTCCCTTGGACTGCAAGGAGATCCAACCTGTCCATCCTAAAGAAGATCAGTCCTGGGTGTTCATTGGAAGGACTGATGATGAAGGTGAAACTCCAATACTTTGGCCACCTGATGTGAAGAGCTGAGTCACTTGAGAAGACCCTGATGCTGGGAAAGGTTGAGGGCAGGAGGAGAAGGTAATGACAGAGGATGAGATGCTTGCATCACTGACTCGATGGACATGGGTTTGGGTGGACTCCAGAAGTTCATGATGGACAGGGAGGCCTGGCGTGCTATGGTTCATGGGGTCGCAAAGAACTGGACACGACTGAGTGACTGAACTAAACTGAACTGAGATCACTAATGACTGTGAAATTAAAGGAGAAAATATTAACAAAGCCAGAAAGAAAGGAAGTGAGAGTGGAAGGGGTGAGGGAGGGAAGAAAGGAGTAAAGAGAGAGTAGGAAAGAAAGAAAAGAGAGAGAGAGGAATAAAGAAGGAAGGGAGAGACCAAAGGAGGAAGGTTGGAATAGAAAGAAAGCAACAGAGACTAGGGGAGGGAGAGACGATGGGAGGGAAATGGAGTAGATATTGCCATGCAGTAGATAGTTTCTAATTTTAGTGTGTTTAGTATGATTTTGAGCTTCCTGGTATCTACGGGAAAAAATAAAAAAAGACTACATCGACTCATTTGACTCTAATAGAAAAGAACACAAATTAATCAAATTATTTTTGGAACTGTTTTCACTCTCAAACAAAATTTATGGTATTGATTATTGTGTTATTTCTTATCAAAGAGACATTAGTAATCATTGTCTCTTTTGTATAAAGGAGAGAAATAAATGTTTCTTATACCTATCCTCTGAAAATTCAGATTACATTATGCCACAGCTTTTCTAAAATGCAGCTGCCATTGTGACAGTTTAATTGTCCAGAGAAAATTATAGGGAGACCCCAGACGATAAAATCATCTGCCTACAATCCAGGAGACCCGGGTTCAATCCCTGGGTCAGGACGATCTTCTGGAGAAGGAAATGGTACCCCTCTCCAGTATTCTTGCTGGGAAAATCCCATGGATGGAAGAGCCTGGTAGGCTACAGTCTATGGGGTCGCAAAGAGTTAGACATGACTGAGCGACTTCACTTACTTACTAAGCATGGCTAAAGAACATATTTGAGTACTCGATAGACTGCTCTGGGAGATACCAGACTTTCTGGTTGAACCTGGCCAAGTTCTGCCTTGGAGGCAATATATATTTGAGTTGTTAATTATTAAAAGCCTCCATTATAGATTTTGTGGGTCAAAATGGAAGTCTTTTGTTTCAAACATGATAAGATATTTATAGTGTCACTAGAACTTTCTAATATATTTTCTGCTCAAAATAGAATATTATTATGCTCAGCAAAAATTAGACAAAGAAGCAACTTTAGGTAAAATCCTCAAATCCAGTACTCTGTGACAACCTAGAGGGGTTGGATATTTAGGAGGTGGGAAGGAGCTTTCAGAGAGAGGGGACATATGTATACCTATGACTGATTCACATTGATATATGGCAAAAGTCAATGTAATATTGTAAAGCAATTATCCTCCAATTAAAACTAAATACATTTTAAAAATCCTCAGTCATACATTTAATTTCCTCAAAGATTTGCCCAGTTAGTTGATACTGCATTTAACAACATGAAGCAAAATCTATTTGAAGTAGTTGTTAACAGTTGTACATCATACACTAAAAATTGTTCACTGGAAACTATGTTATTCACAAAGAATGTAAGTATATTTCATATTTTGATGCATATTGTCTACAAATGGACTTACATGTCAGAATCAATGAAAAACAATAGCCCCCAGAGCTGAGTTACTATAACATTTCTCAACCTTTAATGATCATTTTTAAAGCTGATTGATATATGGCAGAAATGAAATAATATTATCAAGCTCTAAAAATGAAATAATATTATCGATTCCATCCATAAATAGTTACATCAGATGTTTGTAGACAAGTCATGGAACCATTGTTTTTTATGCTTTCTAAATGACTCTAGTGTGCAGCCAGGTTGAGAACCACTGTAAGTTTGAATCCCAGATGATGACCCTTTAAATGATGAAAGAACTGTTCCAAATAAAATATTGTGATTTAAGAGAAAATGAGGCTATCTAGTTCTTCTGCAGTAACTAAATAATAGTTATAGGTCATAGCCACCTTGTCAGAGATGTATTCTGTTCCAATGAAACTGAGATTTGATGAGGTTGTGATATGCTCAAGAACATATCCTCAAAAACTAGAAACCTAAATATTTGCCAGTACAGGATGTCTACTCCACTATTTCCACAATATGATATCTCTTTTATTATAAACTTCCAAAAACAAATCATCACTTTTCAAAATAAAAATTGGTTGTTAAACCTCCAAGTCTTTCAACATTTTTAGTCTTAGAGGAAAGTGTTTCCTTCTTTTCCTATTTTAGAATGCTTATTTTTCAGTCTTAGTCATTGATCCTCACTTTGCTTCTATGCCAGGAAAAAATTCTGTCTTCAAATGTGCCCTCATAATTTTCATACAAAATTCTTGTGATAATAATCATTTCTTTTTACCGTGTTCCACGCATGCACATTTACTGGGCTGGCTAGAAGATTCATTCCATATTTTCGGTAAGATGGCCCTGCTGCTGCTGCTGCTGCTAAGTCGCGTCAGTCGTGTCCGACTCTGTGCGACCCCATAGACAGAAGCCCACCAGACTCCCCCATCCCTGGGATTCTCCAGGCAAGAACACTGGAGTGGGTTGCCGTTTCCTTCTCCAATGCATGAAAGTGAAAAGTGAAAGTGAAGTCGCTCAGTCGTGTCCAACTCCTAGAGACCCCACGGACTGTAGCCTACGAGGCTCCTCCGTCCCTGGGATTTCCCAGGCAAGAGTACTGGAGTGGGGTGCCATTGCCTTCTCCGAAGATGGCCCTAGTAGCGCTTAATTTTCTTTAACTTTATTCAAAACAATTTTGTTAGATAGCATTGTGACAGTTGTCATATCAGCATGCATTTAAACAGAAAAAAAAATCTTATCACCAGGATTGGTGAATTTTTATATAGCTATTTTAATATTGAAGATGAAAGAAAAAAAGCAATATTTCAGCCACTGAGTTCCTTGGGCTTCCCAGGTGGCGCTAGTGGACAAAAACACGCCTGCCAATCCAGGAGATTGTAAGAGACTCAGGTTCAATCCCTGGGTTGGGAATATCCCCTTGAGGAGGGCATGGTAACACACCCCAGTATTTTTGCCTAGAGAATCCAATGGAGAGAGGAGCCTGGCCAGCTACAGTCCATGGGGTCGCAAAGAGTCAGACATGATTGAAGCAACTTAGCACGCACTGAGTTCCTTTGGTTTTTTAAGTAATAACAAAAGACACATTTTTTCATTTTCACCAAGAATGGTAATGAAAAATATTCACCATTTTGTTCCACTGCCTTCTGCCATTTTTCAGGCAACTTCATTATTCCATCTTCCCAAAACTTTTTTTCATTTTTGAGCAAAGAACTATTCCAAATGCTTCACAATCTTTCAAGGAATTGAAATTTTTTCCATTAAGAGAATTTTATAAAGACCAATATAAATGAAAATCTGAAGGTGAAATGTCTGGTTATACTACAGATGTATCAGAATTTCCCAGTCAGGCTGTAACAATTTTTACCTGGTCATCAAAGAAACATTTGTTCTTACATTATCCTGAAGGAAGATTATTTCCTGTTGACTAATTCCAGATGCTTCTTATCAAGTGCTGCTTTCAGTGTTTATGACTTAGAGCAGTACTTGGAAGAAATTGTCTAGTTTTTCTCGAAGGAACTTATAATAGAAGATTCCCTTCCAGTCCCACCATGTACACAATATCACCTTCTTTGGATGAAGACTGGATGTTGGTTTGGTCAGTGGTAGTTCTTTTCAGTTCAGTTCAGTTCAGTTCAGTCACTCAGTCGTGTCCGACTCTTTGAGGCCCCATGAATCGCAGCAGGCCAGGCCTCCCTGTCCATCACCAACTCCTAGAGTTCACTGAGATTCACCTCCATCGAGTTGGTGATGCCATCCAGCCATCTCATCCTCTGTTGTCCCCTTCTCATCCTGCCCCCAATCCCTCCCAGCATCAAAGTCTTTTCCAATGAATCAACTCTTCACGTGACGTGGCCAAAGTACTGGAGTTTCAGCTTCAGCATCATTCCTTCCAAAGAAATCCCAGGGATGATCTCCTTCAGAATGGACTGGTTGGATCTCCTTGCAGTCCAAGGGACTCTCAAGAGTCTTCTCCAACACCACAGTTCAAAAGCATCTATTCTTCGGCACTCAGCCTTCTTCACAGTCCAACTCTCACATCCATACATGACTACTGAAAAAACCATAGCCTTGACTAGACGAACCTTAGTCGGCAGAGTAATGTCTCTGCTTTCTAATAAGCTATCTAGGTAGCTCATAACTTTTCTTCCAAGGAGTAAGCATCTTTTAATTTCACAGCTGCAGTCACCACCATCTGAAGTGATTTTGGAGCCCCAAAAAATAAACTCTGACACTGTTTCCACTGTTTCCCCATCTATTTCCCATGAAGTGATGGAACCGGATGCTATGATCTTCATTTTCTGAATGTTGCACTTTAAGCCAACTTTTTCACTCTCCTCTTTCACTTTCATCAAGAGGCTCTTTAGCTCCTCTTCACTTTCTGCCATAAGGGTGGTGTCATCTGTATATCTGAGGTTATTGATATTTCTCCCAGCAATCTTCATTCCAGCTTGTGTTTTTTCCAGTCCAGCGTTTCTCATGATGTAGTCTGCATATAAGTTAAATAAGCAGGGTGACAATATACAGCCTTGACGTACTCCTTTTCCTATTTGGAACCAGTCTGTTGTTCCATGTCCAGTTCTAATTGTTGCTTCCTGGCCTGCATACAGATTTCTCAATAGACAGGTTAAGTGGTCTGGTATTCCAATCTCTTGAAGAATTTTGCACAGTTTATTGTGATCCACACAGTCAAAGGCTTTGTCATAGTCAATTAAGCAGAAATAGATGTTTTTCTGGAACTATCTTGCTTTTTCCATGATCCAGCGGATGTTGGCAATTTGATCTCTGGTTCCTCTGCCTTTTCTAAAGCCAGCTTGATCATCGGGAAGTTCACGGTTCACATATTGCTGGAGCCTGGCTTGGAGAATTTTGAGCATTACTTTACTAGCGTGTAAGATGAGTGCAATTGTGTGGTATTTTGAGCATTCCTTGGCATTGCCTTTCTTTGGGATTGGAATGAAAACTGACCTTTTCGAGTTGTGGCCACTGCTGAGTTTTCCAAATTTGCTGGCATATTGAGTGCAGCATTTCACAGCATCATCTTTCAGGATTTGAAATAGCTCTACTGGAATTCCATCACCTCCACTGGCTTTGTTCATAGTGATGCTTTCTAAGGCCCACTTGACAGCCGGGAGGGACAACCATGTCCAAGGAGTGGTGGCTGTGCAGGCGCAGGAGGGCCTAGAGGAGCTATCCCACATTGAAGGTCAGGAAGGGCGGTGGGAGGAGATACCCTTCATCCAAGGTAAGGAGCAGCGGCTGTGCTTTCCTGGAGCAGCCGTGAAGAGATATCCCACGCTCAAGGTAAGAGAAACCCAAGTAAGATGATAGATGTTGCAAGAGGACATCAGAGGGCAGACACACTGAAACCTTACTCACAGAAATCTAGTCAATCTAATCACACTAGGACCACAGCCTTGTCTAACTCAATGAAACTAAGCCATGCCCATGGGGCAACCCAAGACGGGTGGGTCACGGTGGAGAGGTCTGACAGACTGTGGTCCACTGGAGAAGGGAATGGCAAACCGCTTCAGTATTCTTGCCTTGAGAACCCCATGAACAGTATGAAAAGGGAAAATGATAGGATACCGAAAAAGGAACTCCCCAGGTGATTAGGTGCCCAATATGCTACTGGAGATCAGTGGAGAAATAACTCCAGAAAGAATGAAGGGTTGGAGACAAAGCAAAAGCAATACCCAGTTATGGATGTGACTGGTGATAGAAGCAAGGTCCGATGCTGTAAAGAGCAATATTGCATAGGAACCTGGAATGTCACATCCATGAATCAAGACAAATTGGAAGTGGACAAACAGGAGATGGCAAGAGTGAATGTCAACATTTTAGGAATCAGCGAACTAAAATGGACTGAAATGGGTGAATTTAACTCAGATGACCATTATATCTACTACTGTGGGCAGGAATCCCTCAGAAGAAATGGAGTAGCCATCATGGTCAACAAAAGAGTCCGAAATGCAGTACTTGGATGCAATCTCAAAAACGAGAGAATGATCTCTGTTCATCTCCAAGGCAAATCATTCAATATCACAGTAATCCAAGTCTATTCCCCAACCAGTAACGCTGAAGAAGCTGAAGTTGAACCATTCTATGAAGACCTACAAGACCTTTTAGACCTAACATCCAAAAAAGATGTAGTTCTTTTCACTTGCCCCCAAATCTCTCCCAATCCACATTATTGTATAGTATACATTTTTCATCACCCATCACAAGTTTTTTTTTTAAATCAGAATGTTTTCGTTACATTTAAGTGGAGAATCACATTTGGAAATACATTCGAGATGGATTTTTTTTGTTGTTTCTTCATTTTATTTATTTATTTATTTATTTTTGCTTAAGTTATGTAGAACTGAAGCATCAAAGTGATGAACCTAACCAAGCTGGTACAAATGCTTCTCAAGGCTTGGCTGGGAAATTTTGAGTATGTCAGCTATCTCCTGCATGTATAACGTTGATTGTTTTCAGTTAACATCTCATTTTGATCACTCAGGTTCAGCTGGTTTATTCAACTGTGAAACATTGTCCAGTGACAAATCTCCAAAATGAAACTTTCCAAACCACTATTGACATGTTTAATCAGTCTCAGCACCTTCTCTATATACTGCACAAAATTTTTTTTTTGTGTGCTTCAGTTGCTTTTTACCTTTTTTAAAATAATAAAGCTTAATATGCTGAAAATGTTGCTTTTTTCTTTAAAATGGCTACAAAAAATTTCCTATTTTGATGTTTCTTTTCAAAAGATATGCTGATTCAACAGCTGTTACAATACAGTGTAACAATTGTTTTGAATGAAGATAGAAGTGAAAGAGGAGAGTGAAAAAGCTGGCTTAAAGTTCAACATTCAGAAAACTAAGATTATGGCATCTGGTACCATCACTTCATGGGAAATGGATGGGGAAAGAGTGGAAACACTGTCAGACTATTTTTGGGGGCTCCAAAATCACTGCAGATGATGATTGCAGCCATGAAATTAAAAGACGCTTACTCCTTGGTGAAGGAAATCCAACCCACTCCAGTACTCTTGCCTGGAAAATCCCATGGATGGAGAAGCCTGGTAGGCTACAGTCCGTGGGGTCAAAAAGAGTTGGACATGACTGAGTGACTTCACTGACTTCACTACTCCTTGTAAGGAAAGTTATGACCAACCTAGATAGCATATTGAAAAGCAGAGACATTACTTTGCCAACAAAGGTCCGTCTAGTCAAGGCTATGGTTTTTCCAGTGGTTATGCATGGATGTGAGAGTTGGACTGTGGAGAAAGCTGAGTGCTGAAGAATTGATGCTTTTGAACTGTGGTGTTGGAAAAGACTCATGAGAGTCCCTTGGACTGCAAGGAGATCCAACCAGTCCATCCTAAAGGAGATCAGTCCTGGGTGCTCATTGGAAGGATTGATGCTAAAGCTGTAACTCCAATATTTTGGCCACCTCATGAGAAGACTTGACTCACTGGAAAAGAGTCATGCTGGGAGGGATTGGGGGCAGGAGGAGAAGGGGGCAACAGAGGATGAGATGGCTGGATGGCATCATCGACTCAATGGACATGGGTTTGGGTGGACCCCAGGAGTTGGTGATGGACAGGGAGGTCTGGCGTGCTGTGGTTCATGGGGTCACAATGAGTAGCACACGACTGAGCAACTGAACTGAACTGAACTGAAAGACAACTAAATGCAAATAGAGTCATTTTACAGAAAAAAAANATATCTTCATTTTTGTGTGTCTTGGACTTTAGTATCTACTGTTGGGAGGATTAGTTTTTCAAGACATTTACTCACTTTGGGGGGAGAAATTCATTTTATTATTTATTTTTGTTATCTCTATATATTAAAGATATGGATTGCTTAACTGTCATATAAAATGCAGATGTAGATTTAAATTTCTCTATAATTTACTTTTTTGGTTGTTATATAAGAGAGAATTAAGCTACCACTTAGGGATAAGGCACATTTTTAAAGTTCTAATTTAGAGAAATTTTACTTATTGCTTCTTACTTCTATATGGCCTCAATGTTGATGCTCATGGGTTTGAGTTGAAAAAGAAGGAAATGGAAAGAAGAGGGATGTTAACAAAAGGCCTTTCTTTTTTCCCCAGCAGATATCCATGAAGATGGAAGAAAATCAGTGAACAAAACCGAGACAGGGAGCAGTTGCTGAGGCTTTTCTTCCATATATAAGACATTGTCTGTCCAGGATTCAACTATTCTTTGACTACAAATGACATGAATGTTTACATGATTCTCCATGGCTTTCAGTAGAGCTAAAATTAGGGAAACATTCGGATTTGACGTGTAGTATGAAATTTTTTACTTCTGTGTCTATATCTGCCAATGCATTTCCCAGCTATTCAACTTTGCAAAACAATATTAGTCGTTTCCAGCAGCTACTGACTATCAATTGTAAGCCCAAACATTAACTTGGTAGTTACATGTGTCTCATTAAATGTACCTAATCCTCATTACTATCATATGTGGGATTTGTTATTTATTTTTTTGTCTGATAAGGGAGGAAACCAAGATGAGAAAGCCTCATTCAAAGTCAGAATTTGAACCAGTTCTAGCTTCAGAACCAGCATTTTTTTCTGTTTTGCCACAGCTTCTCAAAAATAAATAGTATTAGTGACCATTTACTTAATTCCCACATAGTTAAGATATGTCACTCAGTAACTTCAGTTATACATCCAATACACTAAAGTGGAACAAGGGCATACATTTTCCAAGAGAAAAAATAGCATAATATCTCATTTATTTTCCCTTGAGGAAATTGTCTTAATCCTCTCCTTTCCAAAAAAGTACCTATTAAATTTTCCAGCCTTTAGTTTGAGAATCAAATAGCTAGACAGATATGTCTAAACATTTTACAACTACATAATTGATAACTTTTTTTGTGATCCTTCTTGATGCTTGGATCATAAGTTCTTTATTGTAAAATTCAGGCTTAAATTGAAGAAAGTAGGGAAAATCACTACGCCATTCAGGTATGACCTAAATCAAATCCCTTATGATTATATAGTAGAGATAAATAAATCAAGAGATTAGATCCGGTAGACAGAGTGCCTGAAGAACTATGGATGGAGATTCATAACATTGTATAGGAGGCAGAGTTCAAAATCATCCTGAAGAAAAATAAATGCAAGAAGGCAAAATGGTTGTCTTAATGACCCAGATAACCATGATGATGTGGTCACTCACTGACAGCTGGACATCCTAGAGTGTGAAGTCAAACGAATCTTAGGAAGCATTAAAACAAATAAAGCTAGTAGAGGTGATGAAATTCTAGCTGAGGTATTTAAAATATTAAACAAGGTTGCTATTAAAGTACTGCACTCAATATGTCAGCAAATTTGGAAAACTCATCAGAAACCACAGGACTGGAAAAAGTCAGTTTTAATTCCAGTTCCAAAGAAGGGCAATACCAAACAGTTTTAAAACTACTGTGCAATTGTGCTTATTCCACATGCTAGCAAGGTTATGTTTAAAATCCTTCATGTAACTTTTATTCCACTATGATAAAAAGTTCACTAAAATGAGGTAAGATTTCCAATAAAAACGACAAGCTCCAAGAATATAAACATATGCTACTAAATTACAACTATAAATTTCATGTTATAATAACTTTTAATGACTATTATATGAATTATTCAAATAGCATACTTGTTTGAGAATGAGTCAAGGTCTATGAGTGTTTAGATGTAATTACTAAAAAAATCTGTAATGGATATGGATATGGAAATGGATATGGATTGGGGCTGAGATTTAAAAATATTAGTCATTTCCATGAAAGATTTAAATGTGAGGGATGGAATAATCTAATTTTCACCAGTTGTATCACACCTTTCATTTTATAAAGCACTTTCATAAACTCAGAGTAGTGTAATGAAAAGTAATGGCTTTGTGTTAGGCAGAGCTAAATTTGAATTTCAGGTATATTATTAATTCACTCTTTCATTTTGGGTACATTATCTACACTTGAGAAGTTTAATTGTCCTCAATTTGGGAATAAAAAGAAACTATGTCATCTACTTATAGTCTTATTATGATCATTCCAGAGAAAATTTACAGGAAAGCACCAAGTACAAAATGGAATTTTCAAACTCTTCATTTTATAGGCAAGTGTGTATGTGTGGGCCCAGTCATTTCAGTCATGTTTGACTGTTTGCAACAATATGGGCCACAACCCACCAGGTCCCTCTCTTCCTGAGATTCTCCAGGCAAGAATACTGGAATGGGTTGCCAGGCCTCCTCCAAAAGTTGTTCCAAAGTGTGGGATTGAATACACAACTGTTCCATCTAATGCATTGAAGGGAGATTCTTTACCGCTGAAGCCCCATTTTACAGGTATGTGTACTTCGTCGCTCAGTTGTGTCTCACTGTTTGTGACCTCATGGACTGTAGCCTGCCAGGGTCCTCTGTCCATGGGAATTCTCCAGGCAAGAATACTGAAGTGGGTTTGCATACCCTCCTCCAGGGAATCTTCCCAACCCAGAGACTGAGCCCAGGTCTTCCACATTGCAGGCAGATTCTTGACCAGCTGAGCCACCATGGAAGTCCAAGAATTCTGGAGTGGGTAGCCTATCTCTTCTCCATAGGATATTCCTGACCCAGAAATCAAAACTGGGTCTCTGGCACTGCAGGCAGATTTTTTACCAGTTGAGCTACCAGGGTATAAATAAATGTCAATGAATCAAAATACCATTTATACTCAATTCTGCTTCTATATAAAAAAGATCTTCACAACCCAGATAATCACGATGGTGTGATCATTCACCTAGAGCCAAACATCCTAGAATGTGAAGTTAAGTGGACCTTAGGAAGCATAACTACGAACAAAGCTAGTGGAGGTGATGGCATTCCAGTTGAGTTATTTAAAATCCTAGAAGATGATGCTGTGAAAGTGCTGCACTCAATATGCCAGCAAATTTGGAAAACTCAGCAGTGGCCACAGGACTGGAAAAGGTCCGTTTTCATTCCAATCCCAATGAAAGGCCATGCGAAAGAATGCTCAAACTACCACACAATTGCACACATCTCACATGCTAGCAAAGTGATGCTCAAAATTCTCCAAGTGAGGCTTCAACATGAACCGTGAACTTCCAGATGTTCAAGCTGATTTTAGAAAAGGCAGAGGAACCAGAGATCAAATTGCCAACATCTGTTGGATCATGGAAAAAGCAAGAGAGTTCTAGAAAAACATCTATTTCTGCTTTATTGACTGTGCCAAAGCCTTTGACTGTGTGGATCACAATAAACTGTGCAAAATTCTTCAAGAGATGGGAATACCAGACCACCTGACCTGCCTCTTGAGAAATCTGTGTGTAGGTCAGGAAGCAACAGTTAGAACTGGACATGGAACAACAGACTGGTTCCAAATAGGAAAAGGAGTACGTCAAGGCTGTATATTGTCACCCTGCTTATTTAACTCGTATGCAGAGTACATCATGAGAAACGCTAGGCTGGAGAAAGCACAAGCTGGAATCAAGATTGCCTGGAGAAATATCAATAACTTCAGATATGAGATGACAGTACCCTTATGGCAGAAAGTGTAGAGGAACTAAAAAGCCTCTTGATGAAAGTGAAAGAGGAGAGTGAAATAGTCGGCTTAAAGCTCACCATTCAGAAAATGAAGATCATGGCATCCTGTCCCATCTCTTCATGGAAAATAGATGGGGAAACAGCAGAAACAGTGAGAGACTTTATTTTTAGGGGCTCCTAAATCACTGCAGATGGTGATTGCAGCCATGAAATAAAAAGACGCTTAGTCCCTGAAAGAAAAGTTATGACCAACCTAGATTGCATATTCAAAAGAAGAGACATTACTTTGGCAACAAAGATCCATCCAGTCAAGGCTATGGTTTTTCCAGTAGTCATGTGTCGATGTGAGAGTTGGACTCTAAAGAAAACTGAGCTCAGAAGAACTGATGCTTGTGAGCTGTGGTGATCGAGAAGACTCTTGAGAGTCCCTTGGACTGCAAAGAGATCCAACCAGTCCATTCTAAAGGAAATCAGTCCTGAATATTCATTGGAAGGAGTGATGTTGAAGCTGAAATTCCAATACTTTGACCATCTGATGTGAAGAACTGAATCATTGGAAAAGACCCTGATGCTGGGAAAGATTGAAGGCAAGAGGAGAAGGGGACGACAGAGAATGAGATGGCTGGATGGCATTATGACTCAATGGACATGAGTTTGAGTAAACTCTGTGAGTTGGTGATGGACAGGGAGGCCTGACATTCTGCACTCGATGGGGTCACAAAGAGTTGGACATGACTGAGCGACTGAACTGAACTGAACTGCTTCTATGCCTTTAACCTTTACATAGAAACCCTGTTGGCGTCTTCCAATGCTGCAAATTTATTTGTGAGCCATTTGTGGACATTTTACCCATGCTTAGGGGGAACTTGAAAGTGTTTATAGAAATCCAAGTATTTTGGATTTCTAATAAGGTTTTTCCATGCTTGATAAGCCCTGTCATCTGCCATAGAGCAACATGGTGCTCATGATGCAAATTTAATACTATCTAATGAGGGAGCCCTGGGATGTCCAGGCTATGGGGAATCTTACATGCTACCCTCTTAGTCTGACAATATGGCAATGCATTTCCTCCAGGTCTCAGTTCACTGATGTAGCTAAGTTATGAGAAAAATGTGGAAAATCTCTCTGGGTTCAGTCTGGAGACCAAAACTACCAAATATTCTCTCCAATGTCCTCGTTTTCCTATCTGACCACAATCCCATGGCCCACTTTTAAACTTTCTTCTCCATTATCCCCTCTCCCTTAAGCAAATTACTGGTGTTCCCAAGCATGACAGCCCAGGTACATAGGAAATACATCTCTCCATTTAGGAAGAAAAAAAAAAAGAGATTCCATGATGACTTATTTGAAGTCACACATTAAAAAACAACTGCTCTATTCAGAGTTTAGGTTCTTATTACCACACCTTAGCTATAAGAGCCTCCAAATCCAGAATTTTGTCTTTTCCCAGGAAAAATAGAATTCTTATTATCATTCACATTATACCATCTTACCACTGAGATGTCACTAAGAGACTAGCTGAATAGGACTCTACCAAGTATTGTATGCACAGTTATTAATTAATCCTACAACTAATCCACATGTAGGTGTGATAGTTATAATTGCTATATAGACAAGGAAATGAAGGTTTTAGGTGACCAAGTGAGATGTAGGAGTATGAAGTTATAGATCAATTTTGCATTCAAGCAATTCTTCTCCATCCCAGGACTGTACTCAGCAAAGCTCAGTCATTGTGCTGAACCACATTCTTATCATGCCACTAGACTCTAGATGACTCTCATTAGCCATGATAGATTGGGATAAAGCAGCCAACCCATGGATATTGCAAAAAACCTGCAACTACTTTTTAGTTTTCTTTTCTTTCCTTACAATCCCATAGGC
>SJYQ01002481.1:381223-410559 GCA_006410935.1 Redunca redunca
AAGTCTACAGTTCAGGAGAGAACTGTGGCTGGGAGATTTAGATGGGAGAGTTTTAGGTAAACTGATGCTGAAGTCACAGAAGTAAATGAAATTGTCAAAGCGAGAAGAGGAGATGGAAGTCACGTATCATACAACTACGTATGAGCTTGAAAGGGATATAAAGATGTAAAACATAATCCCCTCACAGATTTGCATCTCATTGGAGAAATAGATGACTAAAAAGACAATTACAATATGGAGTGATAAGTGCTCAATCAGAGGCAGAAGCATTGAGGATAATTTACCTCCTGTAAGAGAAGGCCATGGTCCACAAAAATACTTCCTGTAGGATGCAGTACCTGAGCTGAATCTGCAAGGATGGCTTGGAGTAAATCAGTGAAGAAGAAAGGTAAGATATCAGTTTACCTAAGCAATAGATAATTTGTTAGTGCAACCTGCCCCCAGAAAGGCAGTGGCAATAACCCCGATATGGATGCCACTTTAGCATAATTTCTTTTTTTTTTTTTAACTTTTCTTTATTTATTTAGTTTTTGGCTGTACTGGGTCTTTGTTGCTTCATGGGCTTTATTCCAGTTGAGGCAAGCATGGGGTACTCTCTAGTTACAGTGTGTGGGCTTCTCATTGCAGTGATTTCTCTTGTTGCTGAGCATGGGTTCTAGGGCGGGTGAGTTTCAGTAGTTGCAGTGTGTGGGCTCAGTGGTTGTGGCTCCCAGGCTGTAGAGCACAGGCTCAATAGTTGTGGTGCATAGGCTTAGATGCCCCGTGGTATGTGGGGTCTTCCTAGATCAGGGATCAAACCTGTGTCTCCTGCATTGGCAGACAGAGTCTTCACCACTGAGAGTCTACCACCAGGGAAGCCCATGGGTAGAGTAGTTTATTTAGCACAGCTGAAATGTGGGTGTGTGGAGAAAGTGTTGGGAGGTAAGGCCAGTGTAGGAGGTCGAAAAACAGAAAGCATTGCAAGTTATAACTTCCATTTATATTTTACCCAGCATGTGCCTTGACAATGTAGAGGGCTCTCTGATGTAAATGTCTAGTTCGTGTACCCATGTATTCCGATGAACTAGGGAGTAAGTCACAGTTTCATGCTTAAATAACCAAAGAATGAGAAAGAATCTATTTTTCTTCCATATCATAAAGAACATTTTAGTTGCAATTCCTGGATTTTACCACTTAAAAACATTGTCATGGGAAGAGTTTAAAAATGTATCAAGTAAAAAAGATGCTAATTTTTTTCATCAAATGAATATTGCCATACTGCTTGCTCTCCCAGATTTTAAATTACATTGTTATAACAAGCCACCCCTTTCTGATAACTGGAAATCTCTGAAAGCAGAAAGTTATTTGTTAACATAAATGATTGTGTAAATAGTCTGACCACAGCTTGCTTGCTACAAAATACCTTGCAAGTTAAATTACACATTGTTAAAACAGTGATCTACATATGTCATTCCTTTAAAAATAGATTTCTTAAAACTATATTCTAACATTAGATTTGTTGAAACAAGTTTACTAAAATGGTAAAGCTCACTTCCCAAATACTTGAAAAGGTACATATATAGTTTTTAAATTATTGCCTTTTATCACATTATCTAATATTCTAAAATTATGGTGAGATAACATGCCTCCTGGGCTTCCATGGTGGCTCAGATGGTAAAGAATCTGCCTGCAATGCAGGAGACCCAGGTGCAGTCC
This sequence comes from Redunca redunca, assembly GCA_006410935.1. Taxonomy (NCBI): domain Eukaryota; kingdom Metazoa; phylum Chordata; class Mammalia; order Artiodactyla; family Bovidae; genus Redunca; species Redunca redunca. Next base: position 382,919 of record SJYQ01002481.1, read on the forward strand.
CTGGGTTGGGAAGATCTCCTGGAGAAGGGAATGGCTATCCACTCTGGTATTTGTGCTTGGAAAATTTCATGGACCAAGAAACCTGGTGGGCTACTGTCCATGGAGTTCCAAAGAGACATGACTGAGTGACTAACACACACCCAACAGGCCTCCAGTCATATAAGCAATGGCATTCGAACAAATATATATTAACAGAAAAAAAATTCTGGGTAAAGCAAAAGCAAAAGAATCATCTGTTTATTATATGAATTTAAAATGATAAATCTCCTAACAAGTATAATTTATTAAATTCATTTTATTTATGTGAATTTATTACTCAAAGTGTTTTCTAACTTCTCATTTGAAATGTAATAGAGGATTTCAGTATGATTGACACAGACTTTATTCTGCCCGTCTCATCTAGTTGTTTTTAATCTGCGTGCATGTGTTTTGCAGTGTTCCCACAGAGTTGTTAATGAGCCATCAATTATTTGTGCAAATTAGAAGCAAAAACTAAGAATTTCCCTGCCCAAGGTATTAATATGTGTGTCAGTCGCTCAGTCATGTCTGACTCTTTGTGACTCCATGGACTGTAGCAGACCAGGCTCCTCTGTCCATAGAATTCTCCAGGCAAGCATACTGGAGTGGGTTGCCATTTCCTTCTCCAGGAAATTTTCCTGACTCTTGGATCACATCCAGATTTCCTGCATTGCAGACAAATTCTTTACTATCTGAGCCAAGGGAAGACAATGGAGATATTAGTAGATGATTTAAAATTAAATATGAAAACATTTGAACTTCAACACAAGTATATTAACCCTAGTGCCCAGATATATGTGACTTTAAAAATATTATTCTGTGATTTAATGAAGATATATAGGTCAGGAGTTGGGGATTCCTTTATAGCGGGTGATTAAGCTGCATTTGATGAGGAAAGAGAGCTGTATATTACATATATACCACTTGAGGCAAAAGACTGAAGGATTCTACATTTCTTATTTAAAATCCAATACCGTATTTTGGAAAGTAATGTAAATTTTAACAAAAAGTGAAATATTTGAAATGCACATAGTGATGAAGAATTTTTAATAATGTGTCTCTCCAGTTGCTCAATAGTGAGTAAAACCAGAGCATAAATAGCACTGAAGAGGGGGTTTTCTTTCTTTCTAAAACTTCTAATTTTGAAATTCACCCATTTTTCTTTTTTCTGTGTGGGCTCCTAAAATATATTTTGTGCAGATTTTAATAGTAATATTTTATATTTGTTCCCAATGTTGCTCCCTCTATTTAAATCTTGGATCCCTCCCATCTCCTTGCCAGAAATTGTTCACCAGTCAGTCAGAAGGAAATAAGTCAGTTAATCAGTTCAGTTGCTCAGTCGTGTCCGAATCTTTGTGATCCCATGAACCACAGCGCACCAGGCCTCCCTGTCCATCACCAACTCCCGGAGTCCACCCAAACCCATGTCCATCAAGTCGATGACTCCATCCATCCATCTCATCCTCTGTCATCACGGCATCAGGGTCTTTTCAAATGAGTCAGCTCTTCACATCAGGTGGCAAAAGGATTGGAGTTTCAGCTTCAGAATCAGTCCTTCCAATGAATACCCAGGACTGATCTCCTTTAGGATGGATTGGTTGGATCTCCTTGCAGTCCAAGGGACTTTCAAGAATCTTCTCCAACACCACAGTTCAAAAGCATGAATTCTTCAGTGCTCAGCTTTATTTAAAGTCCAACTCTCACATCCATACATGACTACTGGAAAAACCATAGCCTTGACTAGATGGACTTTTGTTGGCAAAGTAATTTCTCTGCTTTTTAATATGCTGTCTAGGTTGGTCATAACTTTCCTTCCAAGGAGTAAGCATCTTTTAATTTCATGGCTGCAATCACCATCTGCAGTGATTTTGGAGCCCAGAAAAATAGTCAGCCACTGTTTTGACTGTTTCCCCATCTATTTGCCATGAAGTGATGGGACCGGATGCCATGATCTTCGTTTTCTGAATGTTGAGCTTTAAGTCAACTTTTTTACTCTCCTCTTTCACTTTCAAGAGGCCCTTTAGTTCCTCTTCACTTTCTGCCATAAGGGTGGTGTCATCTGCATATCTGAGGTTATTGATATTTCTTCCAGTAATCTTGATATTATATTATCAACATAATAGCTGATACTTCTTAAGTATTCATTCTATGCCAAACTCTTTTTTTAGCCCTTTTTAGTGATCATTACAACAGAACCTTGCGCTTTGCATGCATGCTAAGTCTCTTGAGTTGTGTCTGACTCTTTGAGACCCTATAGACTGTAGCCTGCCAGGCTCCTCTGTCCATAAGATTCTCCAAGCAAGAATACTGGAGAGGGTTGCCATGCCCTCCTCCAGGAGATCTTCCCAGGGATCCACCAGTATTTCTTATGTCTCCTGCATTGACAGTCAGGTTCTTTGCCATTAGTACCACCTAGAAAGCTGAATATTATTATTAGCCTTGTTTAAAGATAAGAAATGACTAGGAGGTTTACAAAACTACTAAGTGGTAGATTCAGGATATCTACATGGGCTATCTGGTTCTAGGACATATTTTTCATTTAACCTGTCTCTGCATTCCCTTTTTTTAGGCAGGAATCCTAGAGAGTAGTAATTGGTGAAGAAGAGATGATTTTAATAAAGAAAGAAATTTCATCTGTAAAGTTTTGAGTAGAGAGGGTCAGTGCTTAAAACTATTGAGTAGAAAAGTGAGTTTTGAGAGATATTTTGATATTTTGTGACATGATCTTCTAGGCATGCAAATAAAAGAGTAGTTTGATGTGACTTTAGTTCTACGACTTTTTGTTCATCACAAAAATGAATGAATCATGAAAACCATGGGTTAATAAGTGTTACATTCTCAAGGATCATTGCCATGTTTTCAGCACTGGAGGCTCCAAAATTTTCCCTGAGAACATTCTCCCTCTCAAATGGGAGATTTTTCAAGCCAATACAATTCTGCCTCCCCAAAAAAAGAAAAAAAAAAAGAAAGAAAAGAAAAATTTTCTAGAGCTCTTTTAGTCCTTTTCTACCCCCCACCCCCACTTGGTTCACGATAAAATGTTTTAATTACTGTGAGCTCCAAGTAAAACTGCAGATTTCTGCCATATATCCAGGCATGGAGACAGTTGCAATAACTACCCAGCTTGCTGGTAGAGAAAGCTGCAGAGTGCAGGCTCCAAATGCACCAGTTTCACACAATTAAAGAGAGTGGTCCCCAAGAACCTGGCAGAAAAACAAGTTAAAAATTAGGTTCTTCATGCTGGAAGAGAATTCCTCTCTGGGTAGAGAATCTGCTGATTAATGCCATCATTTGCCCCAATTATTTCACTTCCGTAGCAAACAGCATTTGAAGTATCAGCACTCTGATGAGAACTTATCACATACAAACTAGGTGGTGTGTGGGTATGTGTGTTCATACACACAATGTAAAAGAGTTGCTGTTAATGTTACTCATAAAGAGGTGGTGTAGTACCCAGTATATAAATAATAATAAAATATCCCACAATCTTTATTATAAATTCTATATCACCACTGATTCTTGAAGAAAGTGTTTGTTATTTTTTTCTGAATTCTTGTATTTCTAGCCAATTACATTTGCAAATGATGAGAAAAGTCCCCCAAAGTATACTGGATGTTGGTTGATATTTTGTTTACATAAATAAGCAGGACAACAGAGACCACAGAGAAATATATCTCAGAACTGCATTCTTTTGCAATGGCGTGTGTGACTTCTTTGCTAAATTAGATAGTGGCTTTCAAAAAATAGAAAAATATTCTCAAAATAGCTGTAATAGTGACATTTTCATGGCCACAGATGCAAAAACTTTAATTTACATGAACAGGGTTTTTTGTCACTTTTTAATAAGCCTAGAAATCAACCAAGCAGTAAGGAAAGCTTAGATTGCAATATTTGACCATTTATATGGGTAAAGACTCGCAATATGGTCAATTTTTAAGCTGTTAGTGTAATGTTACTCAGTGTAGAGTTGGGGAGAGATGAGCAGAAGCAAACTGATACACAACTTTTAAGTCTTATCTGTATAACGAACATAAATAATCTCAAGGTCAGAAGAAATCTCAAAATGTAGTAAAGTAATTAAGAACTTAATAATGATGAATCTGAGTATTTGTTAGCTTTGTTTTTTTAGTAGTATATTTAATTTAAGTTTTAATAATGACTGATTTTTACTATCTCCTGTAAATTTAACTAAGGGTTCTCATGAGGTATCATAAGTCTGCTATCAATACTCAGGAAGCGAATTGTCATGGAAACTGGCAGGTGAGCCTGTCTGTCCACCAGTTGCAAGTAATTGGTATAAAATAAAGCCAAAATATTCCTTGTTAGTTTTGACAAGGCTAAGTGAAGCAAAAGTCAGTTTCCTAGAAATTTATTTCAACTGTCTTAAATTTGAATGAGCCTAAGCCTCATTCTGACTTCCAGCAGCATCTCTGTTCACTAGAATACTAGGACACCCTCTTCTCTTTCTTTTTACATCTATTCACCTTCTGATTACTTCTTATTAATTGAATATGCTCAGTTCTAAATCAATGTCTTCCTCTTTGCTCCCCAATTACCATCTTATTTTGGTGATAATTGTTTTCAAGTGTATATCTTTCTATCCCCTTAGCTCCTGAACATCGCAACCTCTTCAATTTCAGTGAACATTTCCTTCAATTGCCAGGACATACCTCAAACTTTATCATCATCACTAACTATCTCATATTCAAAATATAAATAGCGAACATCCCATACTTCAACCAGTAACTATTACCCTTCCACCTGCTCATTCTAATTTCTTCATTGCTACAATGCTTCTATCTCATTTATATAGTTAATCCACAGCCGACACAACAATTACTGTCTCTACTTTCAATTCATTCATTTTCTAGTTCATTAGTGCAAATTTGGTACAGCATTTTAAAATCAATCAAGACAAAATCAATGTAATAGAATGTTGACAATACTTTTAAAAACATAATTTGCATTATAGATTTGACAAATTCAATATACATTTATAATTTTGTAAACAGAGTTCTCAAAAATCTGGTATTAAAGAGAATTTCTTCAGCCCAATAAAGGNCTTCCATGTCCTGGCTATTATAAACAGTGCTGCAATGAACATTGGGGTACACATGTCTCTTTCAATTCTGGTTTCCTTGGTGTGTATGTCCAGCAGTGGGATTGCTGGGTCAGAAGCACTATTTGCAATAGCTAAGGCACATAAACAACCCAAGTGCCCAGCAACAGACAACCGGCTTAAGAAAATGTGGCATATATGTGTATATATGTATATAACTCATAAAAAGAATGAAATATTGCCATTTGCAACAACAAGGATGAACCTAAAGAATATTAGTGAAGTCAGACAGAAAAATATTACATGAGATCACTTATATGTGAAATTAAAAAATAACACAAATTAATCTATATAAAAAATAGAAACAGATCACAGACACAGAAAATAAGCTCATAGTTGCCAAAGGGAAACAAGGGGGGATGGATAAATTAGGAGTATGGTATTAACAGATACACACTACTATATATAAATAGATAAGCGAAGATATACTGTATAGCACAGGGAACTCTAATCTATATAATAATCTATAATGGAAAATAATCTGAAAAATAGTGTGTGTGTGTGTATATATATATATATATATATGATCACTTTGCTGTATACCTGAAACTAACAGAATATTGTAAATTTACTTCCATTCTTTTTAAAAAATGCCAGATGGAGAACCACCTTAATATTAAGGTTTATCTAAAAGGCAAATTTTTACCAACATGACACTGTAAAGCAATTTTCCTCCAATTAAAAAATAAAAGAACAAAAGGCAACTTTTTACCAGTCCCTTAGAGACAGAGTTTTCTGTATGAGAGACAAGATGTGTATAGTCTCACACACACAGATGAGTTCACATACCCCTAAGGCCGTAGTTCTGCACCTGGCTTTCCTCAAGGGAAAATGAAGCAGGACAGTATTTCTGGAGCACCCGTATGTTTTGCACACCTCATCTGCAACCCTCCCAGCAGCTGCTTGGTTGTGGATTGTGGAAACTAGGCTCTGGGAGGCTAAGTAGCTGATCTCAGCACACAGCTCAGAAATGGCTGGCCCTGGACCCAATTTTCTCTGACTCTACGGTTCTTTCCGCTCTGCTCCACCATGGGTACCCACAGTCCCGTGCAGAGCTGGCTTTCCTCAGCCTGGTGGGGAATACAAAGAATCACTGTTTACCCACCTTGGGCCTTGTTTCCTGGAGTCTTTACGTTTATTTATTCTTATCTTGACTGTGCTTGGGTCTTCCTTGTGGCATGTGGGCTTAGTTGCCTGACCAGGGATCGAACCTGAGTCTCCTGCATCGGAAGGCAGAGTCTTAACCACAGGACCACCAGGGAGGTCCCTTCTGGAGTCTTGAGAGCTATTCAGATAGACATTCAGCCAGAAGCAGCCTCCTTTCCAAAGGCGGTTAAAGACCCCATTTGCTGGGGGAAAGCTGTTCTTTGCAGAGCACAGCAAGCAGCTGGCTGTGACCAACATACCTGTCCTGGGTATGTGTGTCTGCATGGCAACAGCAACAAGGCATGTGGTCCTCTCTGGGTGCCTGGGACTGCCCAGCCCCCATCTTTTTTTTTTAATTGAAGGGTAATTGCTTTACAGAGCTTTGTTGTTTTCTGCCAAGCATCAGCATGCGTCAGCCACAGGTATGCATGTCAGCCCGCGTCTCTGAAGCCGACCTGCACTTTCCTGTCACCTCGTGGCTCCGTGCAGGCAGCATCCGTGCACAAGGCGAGGAGGCCAGACCCAGCTCAGGTGTTGGGAGAGGCAGCTAAAGCTGGATTGGCCCCAGGGGAATCCAGGTTCCACCACTTACCACTTGCCTGATGTCATTTGATCTCACTAAACCCCATCTCTTCACCGCGGAGCAGGCCTACCTCTGAGGTTACCATAAGGAGTAAATGAAATGACCCCTGTCGGCACTTAGTATCAGGCCTGGCTCATAATAAGCATGAGATACATTTAGGCTCCTCTCACTGTTGTCGCAACTATGATTGTTATTACTTTTGACTCTGCTGCTGAGCAGTTATGTGACCTGGGGAAATCACTTTTCCTCCCCAAGCTTCCTTTTTTTCCCCTTGTGAAAGAAGTGATGTTGGCAGCATCACCTCTAAGGATCCCTGTGGCTTTTACAATATGATGACTTTTCCTGGATCCGTTTTGGGTATTACCAGATCTCAGGGACATCCTTGGAATCTGATTTCATTCACAGACAATTTCTTTTACAATAATTGCTTTACAATTGAAGGATAATTAAAGGATAATTGCTTTACAATATTGCACTGGTTTCTGCCATACATCAACATGAATCAGTCATAGGTATACATATGTCCCCTCACTCTTGAACCTCCCTCCCACCTCCCCCTACTTCAGGCTATTACAGAGCCCTGGTTTGAGTTCCTTGAGTCATACAACAAATTCCCATTGGCTATCAATTTTATATATGGGTAATGTACTAGCTCCTTCCTCCCTTCTGCCTTCCCGTGTTACAAGTTGGTTTCTTAACTGCAGTATTCAGTCATCCTATCAGGAGTACTGATGAAATGTGTGTACCTTTGACATCCAGACATTAGGAATGACACAATATAGATGATCTGCTGATGCCTTTGGCTGAGAAGTCTGGTCCTCTTGCTCTTGGTCCCCTGCACACACACACACACACACACACACACACACACACACACACACACACAGGGGCTTCTCGGGGCCTTCTCAACCAGAGAAATGACTGCGCGATAACAAGCTATGACACGGTCTTACCAGGGACGAGGCAACGAAAAAGCCAGTGGCTTCAGGAATCTGCAGACCTGATCCGCTTCCAGCCTTTCATGGAATACTGACTGTGTACTTCACAGCCCCCAGCCCGCCCTTGGATTCCTGGCTCAGGATCCCTGGCTCCCCGGAGCCCACAGTGGAGATGGAGTTCTTTCTTGGTTTGCCAAGGCTGCCATCCAGTACCACAGACTGGGTGGCTTAAACAACAGGAACTGATTCTCCCACAGTCTGCAGACGAGAAGGCTGGTGTTGGCAGAGTTGCCTCCTTCTAAGGGCTGTGAGGGAGCGTGTGTTCCTTGCCTCTCTCCTAGCTTCTGGAGGGTTGCTGGCAGTCCTTGGTATTCCTTGGCTTCTAGATAGATCACCCCAGTTTCTGCCTTCATCTTTCCGTGATGTTCTCCTTGTGTGTCTCTTTATGTGCAAAATTCCCCGTTTTATTAGGACAGCAATCCTGTGGGATTAGGCCCCTCCCTGTAGACCTCATTTTAATGGTGACCACCTCCATAAAGGAATCTCCAGAGGGTTACATTCTTTTCGTGTGTGTATATTTCTTTATTTGGCTGCGTCAGGTCTGCACAACTACATCAACTGTGGTGCGCGGGCTCTGGGGCTGCAGGCTCAGTACTTCTGGCGCATGGGCTTAGTTGCCCCACAGCTAAGGGGCAATTGTGGAATCTTAGTTCCCTGATCAGGGATCGAACCCGCATCTCCTGCATTGGAGAGCAGATTCTTAACCCCTGGACCACCAGGGAAGTCCCCAAATAGCGTTACATTTTGCAGTATTAAGGGTTAGAACGTCAACGTATCTATAGGGGTAAAGAAGAGACAATTCAACCCATAAGAAGGTCCTTGGACTATTTTTATTACTTCAAAGTCTGTAAGAATTAAACACTTCTCCACGCTGACTCTTAATGAACACTATTAAGAGAACAGGCTCTGGAAATTGCCTGAGCTGAAATTTGGGTTCTTCCACTTTCTAGCTGGGTGATCTTAGGCAAATTTTTTAGCTTCTCTGTGCTCAGTTTCCTTACCTGTAAAATGGGAATAGTAATTATATCTACACCTCTGAGGGTTGATAGAAACATTAAAAATTACATTTTTCTTTTTATTTTTTAACTGGAGTAAAATTGCTTTACTGTACAATGAAGTGAATCAGCTGTGCACAATAGAAACTAACACAGCATTGTAAAGCAATATTCCAATTTAAAAAATTATAAAATTTTAAACATAAAGAGATAAAAAGGCACTTTAAATTTCTCATCTTATGTATTACCATTATATATACTATCATACTTGGAAAAGGCTTCATCTAACAAATACAGCACAAGCATATATAATACCACATTCTGGACACTATTTTAAGTGCTGTTTCACATATCAGCTTCTCATCACAACTACTTTACCAGGTGGATGCTATAACCATCCCTGTTTTACAGAAGCAAAACCAAGCCCTAGAGAGATTGTGACATGTGTATGGCCCCATGGCAAGTATATAGAGAATGGTTAGTCACTCAGTTGTGTCCAACTCTTTGTGACCCCATGGACTAGGGCCCTCTGGCTGGGCTCCTCTGTTCATGGAATTCTCCAGGCAAGAATACTGGAGTGGGTTGTCATTTCCTTCTCCATACAGAAAAGTCAGGACCAAAATCCAGACTTGTCTGATTCTGGGGTCTTTGAGGAACCATGGTGACTGGCTGCCTATCCAGGAACAAGAAAAGGATCTTGTCATGATGAAGTGAATCACCTCCTTCACTTGCCCAGAGAGTCATCCTGTTTTCAAAGGCCTTATTCTGAAGGTGCTTACCGTAATGTCAGACCATGCTCAGGACACACACTCGTTTCTTTAAAACAGGCCCCACATGTGAAGGGCATCTGTCATCCTCCGACCCCAAGAGGACTTGGGAAGTGTCTCCCCAGGACAGCCAGGGAGAGGCCACCTCCCCCCTCCCCCTGATGCCTTGCATGCAGGGAATGTTGGTCATCTCCCTGACATCTTGCCTCTCTGGTCTTGTGTCATCCTTCTAGGGAAGTCCATCAGAGCTGCCGTGCTGATGCAGGGAATAATCTGTCTTCAAAGAAAGAAGAGAACTTCTCTCCCCGGCTGAGGGCCGCCCTGGCCTGAGACTCCAAGTGGAACGACTTCGCTGCGTGTGCCTCCCGCTGCCTCTGCGCACACGCACCTCCCCGAGGCCTGGTGGGAACTGCTCCTAGTGCCAAAGTCCTACTACTGCGTTTTCCACGGGTCCTTGTAAATAGTTGGCTCCTGCGCCCAGGCCCCCACCTCTTGCTATTACTGGAACCAATTTGTACAACATGGGAATTTTGTTACCTTTTTAACCAAGGGCAACTTCCTTTTCCAGCTCTATCATTGTAAGGTCTTTTTTCCAGGAGGGAGGGCTGATCACATGTGCTTTTCTCTTTTTTTCCTTTTTTATTTTTATTAATTTGGGGGAGGAGGGGATGTTAGCATTAGTGCCATTATATCTACTGAATTTTAGGTAGGGTGAGTTCGTTTTTAAAGATAGTTTGCAATTTGCGAGATTTCTTCCGGGGAAAAGGGCTAGAATTCAGGCCTCTGTCTGAGCTTGGAGAGGGGTTTACTGATGACAGATCTTCCAAATCAGATCCATTTCTATAGTTCTTCCCCAGCTGCCTTTGGGGGTCCCTGTTTAGCCAGGCACAAGGCTTTCTGAACTGCCCCAGGCCAGTCTGGTTTTTTCTGATGGCCTGGCCTCTGAGGTCAGACCTTGGGCCAAGAGAACTGGGTGGTAGGTGGCTACCCTCTGAGCCCCTTTTTAGAAACCAGCAGAAAGGGCTCACAAGTGCATTAGCGTTATCATTAATTTTGTGAAAGTAAAACAAAAAGAGATTGTGCTATCTAAATGGTACAAAGATGAACAGCTTTGGTTTTCATTTCTGTTCCTAACTGCCTTTTCTCAGTGTGGTATTGAACAAGATTTCAGCTTGAAGCTTCACCACGAATTGATTTTTTGTTTGTTTTGTTTGTGTGTTTGTTTTGGGCCAATTTTAGATTCATGAGTGCACTTTTTTTTTCCTCAGTTAGTCCTAACTTCTAAAGAAAAACCAAGAGACACATCTGGTGTAAATGTTGCAATATAAATTGTGTTTGCAGTCCCTTCCCCCCATCCCACTGCCCCCTATTTGAGTACACTGCACAAATAAAATGTTAGGGAGTTTAAAAAAAAACAATTTTTCTAACTTGTTGCTCATTTGTTGTAACTCAATAAAGCAAAGACTAAACATTTTTATAACCTTCTCCTCTGTTCCTGGTTCTTCATTGCTGTCTGGCTCCCAGGGCACAGCACAAGGGTTCCAGCTCACCCACCCCACCCCCAATTCAAATCCATTATGGCCTCATTCCTCCTCTTTTGTCCTGCCTCAAATGAGGTCATCACAGGGTTTTCAGCACAGGGGGGACTATAAAAACCAGGGGTCAGTGTCAATGTGGGAATCGTCATCACATCTCTGGGACACAGAGAAGTGATAGGCCCACACTTTTCCTGGGTCTTCATAAATAGATTCATGAAATACTGCAGAGGGCACTTTCCTGGTGGTCCAATGGCTGAGGCTCTGTGCTCCCAATGCAAGGGACCCGGCTTTGATCCCTGGTCAGGGAACTAGATCCCACACGCTGCAACTTTTTGTGCCACAACTAAGATCCAGGGCAGACAAATAAACATTTTGTTCAAAATTAAAAATTTTTAAGTGCTGCAGAGCGCGGGTGTGGGAATGAGGCCTCTAGGCCACTGCTGCCCCTTGGGTGTCTCAGGTAAGTCACTTCCCTCCTGGGCTGCTGGGAACCAAGATAACTGCCTTTTCTCCTAGAAGGTCAACTTTTGTGTCTCTGCCCAGGTGAGGTCTAAGGAGCCCCTCATAGTTCAAGGTGACCCTCATGTAGGCCAGTGCCTTTCAAGCTCAAACAGGCTGCAGAATCACCTGGAAGTCTGGTTAGAGTTTCTGATTGAGTAGGTCTGGGTGGACCAGAGAATATCCATTGCTCCTAGGTGAGGCTGACGCTGCCAGCTCTTGGGGGTCATGTTAAGAATCTGTGGTCTGGATCAGCATTCCCTGACTTTTCTGGCCCCAGGGACTAGCTTCCTGGAAGACAATTTTCCCACAGACTGGGGGTGGGGGGAAGGGGTGGTTTTGAGACGATTCAAGCGCGTTACATTTATTATATACTTTATTTCTATTATTATTACATCAGCTCCACCTCAAATCATCAGGCATTAGATCCTGGAGGCTGGGGACCCCTGGTCTAGATCTTTCATCTTCACAGGGACTTAAAGACTTTTGGCCAGTTTATCTACCCCTCCTCTAAACTCTACTATCTCCTGCCAAAAAAAAACAAAAACAAAAATTCATCCTGTACTTCCCTTATTCCAAAAAAAAATTGAAAAGTGGCTGTAATTGGCTCATCTCCTGGTCCTGCACTGCTGTTCCCGTCTGTGCAGTTAACCATCCACAGCCTCATCTCTTCATGCTGTCCTGTCCTTCCAGCCCATTAATGAACATCAGCCCAAGAGGCCCCCTCCAGCTTCTCCCTTGGCAGTCAGCTGCCTTCCCATCCCGCTATTCACCACCCTCGCCATTCAGCTTGCCACTCTCAAGCAATTTAATTCTCCCAGCAAGGCAGTGTGAGATGCTATCAAATGCCTGAAGAAACCAAAGGGAAAACCTTGCCAGAACTTTTGTCTTTTTATATTTAATTTCTGCACCAAAGAGAAAGACTTGCTAATTGATTGCAATGAAAATACACAGAAGCACTCAACAAAATATATCAGGCTATGTCTTCTCCCCTGGGAATGACTAAAGGGTGGCAGAAACTAGGAGAAAGGTGGTTAAGGGGAATAGCTGGACAGGTAGGGTGAAAGCCATGGAGGGGCGTGAACGCCCGCTGGTCTCGTCTGCCCCATACCTCTTTGCACATCTGTTCCTTTAGGTTTATTGTCTCCCCTTCTGTTCATCTAATTCTGAGGGGCTGTCCATCACAGTGACTCACTCCCTTCCCACAAGGCAAGCCTGGCACTTCAGCCATCAAGCCACGTGCAGTGTGATGCACAAGCGCTCAGATGCTGGGAGAAAGCTCTCTTTTCCCATTGAGATGGCGAGTGTGATATTAGCCTGGAACCACCAGCTAATTCCCTGCCCGAGAGAGAAAACCAGCCTGCAGATAGTGAGAATGAGGCTTTAAAAAATCAAGAGGCAGAGGAGGAATGAAAGAAGAAAGAGATGACGGTGACGGTGGTGGTGATGACAGCGGCCACAGGCCCCCATTCCTAGCCAGCTCCCTATCTTAACAGTTTCATAAAAACCAACATATTTCTCTTTTTGACTTAGGTTCAAAACCTTCTGAGTGGGGTTTCTGTTCCTAGAAACAGCATTTTGATGATTTGATAAGATTATGAGATTTATAAAAAGGAAAAGACAATGAATATAAATAGCCCCATGAGGCTGGTGGTTACCATGCTGGATGCCCATCTCTTAGTCTCTGCTACTCAGGCGTGTGCCCTGCAGCAGCATTACCAGGGTGCTTGTGAGAAATGCAGAACCCAGCCACTACCCCAGACCTGTTGAATCATAATCTGCAATTTGATACCACGCCCAGTTGACTCATCTCCTCATTCAAGTTTAAGAAACACTGCTTTGAAGGATTTGAAGGGCTCCTCCCCAGCCTCCTCCATAACGGGGGCGTGGTGTGGGATCTGATACATCATGGAGCCTGTTCTCAGAGTGTGGATGCCCCAGGCCTTGGGGAGCAGGAAGGCAGAGGCAGTAACAGAATGGTGATCCTGTGGAACCCCAGCTGCGGGTACCCTTATCTTTCCAGACCACCTGGTGCACAGTCACTTCTGACCAACAGCCTGCAGAAATGACAGCTCTCATTGGTCAGCCACAATACAATCTGGAGAGAACCAGGAGAGACGTCAGTTCCCTCATACTGATTCCTGAGAGCTCCCATCTGGAGTGGCTTGCAGCTGGATGTACTTACAAACCACAGTAGAAGGCACATCATTACCCCTGGGGGCTTGATTAGTAAAAATGAATTAAAAAAGACATCCAGGAGCATCCCATGACATGCAAGTCCAGTATCCTGTAAAGGGTAGGAGGCACATTGCCCCGGACTTTGAGGAGGGGGGAAGACAAAGGTCTCCATCCATAACTCTCACACCCTCCTGCAGAACAAGCCCCTAAAGCATTACAGACTGCCTCAGGCTGGAACCTTGAGAAAAAGAGACAGGGCACAAACGGGGGGATTTAAAGGAAGTGCATTAAAATGATGTTTACAAAGCTGTGCGCAGGGCTTGGAGAAGAAAAAAAGGGAGGATGTAAGGAGCTTGGTCTGAAGGGGTAAGGGGTGGGGCAGTTACTGGAACCTACAAAGGATAGATGGACAGAAAGAGGTTTCTGAAAGGAGATGTGGCCTTCAGGAAACCATGGTGACCCAACAGGAGGAGAAATACCCTGACATCATTCTCCTCCCATCCTCTGTTCTCCAGCCTCCGCCTCTCAGTGGCCAAATCAACCCAGAAGTCAAAGGGTAAGGGGATCTGTTGGTCCAGTCCATTGGAATCTGCCTCCCAGCAAACAGAGCAGGTGGGGTAAGCAAGGAGGGGGAAACAGATGGTCCAACACACAGATCAATCTAGGGGATGGATCAGAGATGACAATACACACCAAGAATGCTATATGGCCCATTCCACATTCACAGCAGACATTAATAATTAACTGAAGTGCCTTTGCCTGGCCAACTTGGACAGCTTTCACAATACTGAACACAGCCTCACCTTGAATCTATTAACCTATGAGATGACATAGGTGGTGGGTGCCACTGTTTGCCTAGCTAGTATCCATCCCCTCATTCGTCCTTGCTAATACCACCCCAAGATATTGCTCAGGAACTGACATACCCCAGTCCCAGGTGAGAAATTCAATTTCTCTTGTAGCCAGGAGTGGCCAATAAGGTGCACGTGCTGGTGCCAGTCTCCTTCCTCCCTCGTCTCACCTTGTGTGCATTGCTGATCTTGACACTAAGGCCTTGATAGCTTCTTTGAGTCCCTGAACTAGTGCCACAGCTGAAAATTTTCAAGCAGCTTGATATGTGAGAAAAATAAATACCTATTTGTTTAACCTACCACTCATTGGATTTGACTGACACTTGCATTAAAGTGCACTCATAGCGACAGAAAACCTATGTGCCATCCTTAGGCTGGATGGACATGAGTCCTCTCATTCATGCATGAGTTCATTTCTCCCTGTGCCACTTGCCAGGTGAGAGAGAAGTTAGGTACAATCTCTCTCCTCAAGGAAACGTGATCTATGTTTTGAAGGATGAGTAGGGGTTGGCCAAATGCATAAATCAGAGAATAGTACAAGGAGCAGAAGTGCAAAAGTGTATACAGTGTCAGGATGTTAAGTAGTAGAAATTCAACAAGGAGTCTGTTAATGTGTAACAAAACAAGAAACCATCAGTTTTGAACAACCCGCTTTGACAAACAACCGAATCACCCTAATTCAAACACAGTCACAAAGAAAACTGAAGTGATTATCCACTTGGAAAGACCCTGAATAACTGCCAAAGAACTATGCTATTTGCTTGCTGATGGGAAATCAAAACCATAGTTTGGGATTTACCAAGATGAGTAACATATTACATAAAAGATATGTAAAGTGAAACAAAATAGCTTCCACATCTTTTACCTCGGACTTGCTTCTCATCGCTGAATTTGGGTCACAGCTTTGGGCTCAGGTCCATCTCTCCAAATGATCTCCCAACTCCTCACCCAGTCTCTCTTCCCTGGAGCCCTCTGGTCTTCTTGCTGAATGGAGAGCACTCCCTGAGTCCATGCAATTTCCCCTCTTAGAATGCACCCCTTCCCCATTTCTTCCAGTCCCAGTTGAAGTTCCACCGACCAAACACAGGTACATCGTGGGTAACAGAGAGGCTGGATTTAAGGAAGACCATGTATCCCAACTGGTTCTCCGGAAGCCCTGCTGCTCTGAACTCCTGTATCCACGAGATGTTATCTAGTTCTGTCCAGGTACTGTTTGGTTGTTCAAACTTCTTTTAGTGTGTTGCTCCTCCTGACCAGGAAATGTGCTGAACATCCATCCAGCATTCCTTTCGTCCTCTCTTTCAGCAACATTTACACCCCTTCCTCCCAGGAAAGTCTTCTATACACCTGCTTTTCCCCTTTAAACCCAGGACCAAACCTTTCTTTCCATGGGTAGTCATGTGACTCAAGCCTAGCCAATCATAGCATGATCTCTGACCTCAGTGAGTAGCCCAAGGGGTACACACGTGACACAAGCTGGGTTAATGAGAGTCCTCCCTGAGGTTTAAAGAAGTTGAAGCAAAGAGAGCTGGGAGAGAGCAAGAAAGAGGTAGAAAGAGACAGAAGCAAGGAGAGAGACAAATGACATAATTTAAGTATTTGGATCCAATCAACTTTAAAGTTAGGTCTACCCCATCTTTACCAGTTATGTGAGCCAATAAATCCCCCTTGTGCTTTGAAATTAGTTCAAGTTGCTTTACTGTCATTTAGAAATGAAAGAGTCATGACTAAAACCTACACTCTTACCCCACTGCTCAGCATGTGTCTGCAGAACTGATAACAATTAAAGATGCAGGGCAGATTGGATTACAGTTTGAAAATATACTCACTGTGATTCCACTTATGTGACACGTTCAGAATAAGCAAGTCTATGGAGACAGAAAGTGGGGGTTGATGGAGCAGAGAGAGGGTTGGGGGGCTAGGAGATGTGAGATTTCTTTGTGGGGTAATGAAAATGTTATAAGATTAATATTGTGACGGTTGCACAACTCCAAATATATTAAAAGCCATTGAACTGCGTCAAATGGGCGAATTTTATAGTGTCTCAATTTTACATACATAAAAATATATTTATATTTTTAATTTTCATATATATTTGTATTTTGAAAGTGAAAGGGAAGTCGCTTAGTCATATCTGACTCTTTGCGACCCCGTGGACAGTAGCCTGCACCAGGCTCCTCCATCCATGGGATTTTCTAGGCAAGAGTACTGGAGTGGGTTGCCATTTCCTTCTCCAGGGAATCTTCCTGACCCAGGGATTGAACCCAGGTCTCCCACATTATAGACAGACGCTTTACCGTCTGAACCACCAGGGAAGTCACATATTTGTATTGTATACATAGTTATATATGATTATGTATTTTTAACACATATATTTTATACATAGTTATATATGACTATGTATTTTAATACATATATTTTATACATAGTTATATTATAAATGATTATGTATTTTTAATACATAGCTTAAAGCTCAACATTCAGAAAACGAAGATCATGGCATCTGGTCCCATCACTTCATGGGAAATAGATGGGGAAACATGGAAACAGTCAGACTTTATTTTTTTTGGCTCCAAAATCACTGCAGATGGTGATTTCAGCCATGAAATTAAAAGACGCTTACTCCTTGAAAGAAAAGTTATGACCAACCTAGATAGCATATTCAAAAGCAGAGACATTACTTTGCCAACAAAGGTCCGTCTAGTCAAGGCTATGGTTTTTCCAGTAGTCATGTATGGATGTGAGAGTTGGACTGTGAAGAAGGCTGAGCACTGAAGAACTGATGCTTTTGAACTGTGGTGTTGGAGAAGACTCTTGAGAGTCCCTTGGACTGCAAGGAGATCCAACCAGTCCATTCTGAAGGAGATCAGCCCTGGGATTTCCCTGGAAAGAATGATGCTAAAGCTGAAACTCCAGTACTTTGGCCATCTCATGCAGAGTTGACTCATTGGAAAAGACTGATGCTGGGAGGGATTGGGGACAGGAGGAGAAGGGGACAACAGAGGATGAGATGGCTGGATGGCATCACGGACTCGATGGACATGAGTCTGAGTGAACTCCGGGAGTTGGTGGTGATGGACAGGGAGGCCTGGTGTGCTGCGATTCATGGGGTCGCAAAGAGTTGGACACGACTGAGCGACTGAACTGAACTGAACTGATAGAGAAAGAGAGTGTGATGGTAGAAACTAGAAACTGAATCAAGTTAACTCTTGAATTATAAGAAGGGCTGATTTAAGGAACATTTAAATTACTACAAAATTAACTGTATCTTTTTCCCCCAAAACCTGCTCCTATATTTCCTGTCTTGGTGAACAGTTAATGGCAGCAGCTTCAATCACCCAAGCCAGGAGTGGGGGGCATTTTTTACGTCCGTGTGTGTGTGTGTGTGTGTGTGTGTGTGTGTGTGGTGAAAGTCACTCAGTTGTGTCCGACTCTTTGCGACCCTGTAGCCTATACAGGGAGAAGGCAATGGCACCCCACTCCAGTACTCTTGCCTGGAAAATCCCATGGACAGAGGAGCCTGGTAGGCTGCAGTCCATGGGGTCGCTAAGAGTCGGGCACGACTGAGCGACTTCACATTCACTTTTCACTCTAATGCATTGGAGAAAGAAATGGCAATCCACTCCAGTGTTCTTGCATGGAGAATCCCAGAGACAAAGGAGCCTAGTGGGCTGCCGTCTATGGGGTCGCACAGAGTTGGACACGACTGAAGTGACTTAGCAGCAGCAGCCTATACAGTCCATGGAAGTCTCTAGGCCAGAATACTGGAGTGGGTAGCCTTTCCCTTGGGTTTTAACCAAACACAAGTTTCTCTCACTTCTAGCTCCCAAATCTTTCTCTGAAGGATCCCTCCACTGCCCCCAAAGCCACGGTCATCATGCAGACCCCCCCCCTCATTTGCCTACACAGCCTCCTAACCTACCTCCCTGCCCCGTCTCTCCCTACAGCCCCATCTGTGTTCCAGACGGCAACCAGGCTCATCTTCTCCACAGCAGAAGTCCCATCATGCCTCTCTTCCCTCAGGGGCTCCCAAGCTTCTCTTGGCTCCAGCCCTGCTCTTCCTGGTACCCTGCCTGTACCTCCCAACCTCCAATCCCCTGTATCCCCCATCCCATCTCTCACTCATCCCCACTCTCTCTCTCTCTCTCTCACACACACACACACACATGTGCATGCATATTATTCAAGCCCATCCTCAGCTACTCTGTGTCCCCTACTCCCTCCAGGTTCTCCCCTGCCTGACCCAGAGGAATAATATCACATCCCCCAAGAATCCTGTCCTGACACCTTCCAGGCAAGTCAGGAGCTTCATCCTCGGTGCTCCTAAAACCCCTTCCATATACCTCTATTATAATCCTAGACACATAGTATTATAATTGTCTCTGTGCCTTTCTGTCATATAACCTATGACCTCCTTGCAGATAAAATCAACATCTTTTTTAAGGTTTTTTATTCCTTCCAGTTTTATTGAGATATAATTGACATCTGGCACTGCACACATTTAAGGTGTACAGCATAACAATGTGACTTGGGTCTTCTTTATCTTTCTTGCTAACACAGGTTCAGAATGAGGCAAGTATGCAAAATTAGGTTGTGTATTATATAAATAAGGGCTTCCCTGAGAGCTAAGTTGGTAAAGAATCTGCCTGCAATGCAGGAGACCCCAGTTCGATTCCTGGGTTGGGAAGATTCACTGGAAGATTCACTTGTAGCTCAGCTGGTAAAGAATCCGCCTGCAATGTGGGAGACCTGGGTTCAATCCCTGGGTTGGGATGATCCCCTGAAGAAGGGAAAGGCTATTCACTCCAGTATTCTGGCCTGCAGAATTCCATGGACTGTACAGTCCATGGGGTCACAAAGAGTCAGACACAACTGAGCGACTTTCACTTTCGTTGTATAAAAAAATCTGCACTAGCAATATCAAAAGTTTAATTAGACTAGGGACAGTAGTAAGATATTTGAAAAAAAAATCATTTGTAGGAAAATACCCATGATGGATAAAATAGATTACTGTTTACATACTTCTTCCCTTTACTCAACCTGCCCAAGAGACTCTTAACTGACAGCCTAATTCTTCCTCCCTCATCTCCCAAGAGATCAAGTCCTAGACGTTTCTGGTGTAGAGTCTAGAGTCGGCAAAGAAAGAGAGTAGCAAAGGGGTTGAAGCAGAAGGATGTAAGGAAAACAGGCCAAATTAATCCATGTAATAAAGAATGAAGAGAGAGAAAAAGAGGAAGTTCAGTAAGTGGAAGCCACTGCAGCTGGTGGAGAAGGAAAAAAATTCTTCAAAGTTTTGGTAAGGGAACAGCTTCAGAGTGCAAGATTATATATATATATATATATATATATATATATATATATAATTGAGCAAGAGTCCAGAGAACATTAAGACGTGCTACCAGGCTTTCCTCGTGGTCCAGTGGTTAAAATCCATCTGCCAGTGCAAGGATCACGGGTTCAACCCCTGGTCCAGCAAGACCCCACATGGTGTGGGGCAACTAGGCCCATACACCACAATCACTGGAGCCCACTCTCTCTACAGCCTATGCTCTGCAACAAGAGAGGCCACCACAATTAGAAGCCTGTACACTGCAACTAAAAAGCAGTTCCCACTCTCCACAACTGCAAAGCCCACACACAGCAAAGACCCAGCACAGCCAAGAAGTAAATTTTCTTTTAATAACTATGAAAAAAATTTAATTAAAAAAAAAAAGACATGCTGACATGGGGTATACATGGAAGCCTGCTGAATGTCCTTTCAGAAAGATGAGAAAAATATTAAGTTCAATTTCGATTATGCTTCTGTAACTAATCCTAGGACTGGACCGTGTGGCTCACAGCTTCAATAGGGTTACATGAGAAGTTGTTTCAGTAAATGTGAAATGAAACTGGGAAACCAACTGAAAGCGTGTCCTGCTATTAATAGGATAAGTCTCATTACCCATTTCTATGGACCATGCTCATCTTCACATCTGTTCATAACTGTTCTCTGTCTGGCAGGAATTCTCATGAGACCAGAAACAGACAGAAAAACAGTTAAACAGCAGAGGACAAGTAACTTTTCACGATCACGGGGAGTATTCATGGCAAGCGTACTATGTTGCTTCGGTCGCATCCAACTCTTTGCAACCCCATGGACTGTATAGCCCGCCAGGCTTCTCTGTCCATGGAATTCTCTAGGCAAGAATACTGGAGTGGGTTGCCATGCCCTCCTCCAGGGGATAGTCCCAAACCAGGGATCAAATCTGAGTTTCTAATATCCTTGCATTTGCAGGAAGGTTCACTACCAGCACCTGGAAAGCCCCATCCATGCCAAGGCTATCCCAAAATAAAGGGGCACCAAATTCTGGCCCCTGTTTTACTACTAATGGCTTTCTCAACCCTGGGAAAGTCATTTCCCCTGTTTAAGCCTCAGTTTACTCGTCTGGAAAATGAGGCCGTTTAAACCAGACAACCACCAACTATTCATTCCAACTCTGAGATGGTGTGATCATATGATCCTAGGAATCTGGGCCAACATTCTCTTAAAAGTGTCCAGACTCCAGCTCACTTGGCCAGCAGTGAGCTAAAGAAAGCTTTAGGGCGATAGGTCTAAAGCTTTTGAGCGAGGATTGTCAGCACCGCCCAAGGGAACTTTGAAGGTGCTTGTGTGCCCATAAACGGTGTTTAATTAAAGAGCAGCGAACAGCAACACAGAAAGCTAAAAAGTAGGCTGTACAAGAATATTTCCCCCAACCCAGAGCATATCACTCTGCATCTCTCCTCAACCAAACTACACGCACAATGGTATTTGTTAGAGAAATAGAGAACCTTTGTTTGGGGTCATTTGACCAGTTGCCCTGGAAAGACAGCTGCCCTTGCTCTCTGCCTGGACACTGTCTGCTAGGCACTGTCTCCAGCCCACAGAGGTGAATAAACCTCCCAGGCTCCATCACAGGAATCAGGCTGGGAACTGGGCTGGTCTTAGCAGGATGAGGCTCTCTATGTGAATGGCTAGGACTCCAAGGAGGAAAGATTTCCATGGTACAGGGGAACACTAAAACCCTGCAATGGAGAAACTGCATCATTTTCCACATCAGAGTAAAGTTCAGACTTCAGAACGATTTCATCAAAGTCGGATTCAGGAATCTGCCCAAAGCCACAGGAATGAGTGAGTGTCGGAGACAGGATTTGAACCCAAAGAAAGAAACAAAGAAAGTGAAGTCGCTCAGTCATGTCTGACTCTCTGTGACACCATGGACTACAACGTACCAGGCTCCTCTGTCCATGGGATTTTCCAGGCAAGAATACTGGGGTGGGTTGCCATTTCCTTCTCCAGGGGATCTTCGGGACCCAGGGATCGAACTCGGGTTTCCTGCATTACAGGCAGATGCTTTACCGTCTGAGCCACCAGGGAAACGAAGATTTGAACCCACATTTCTCTGAAAGGAAAGCTCATGCTTTTTTTTTTTGTTTAACTGACTGCCCTGGTTCTTCCTTGCTGTTCGCAGGCTTTGTCTGCAGTGTGCACAGGCCTCAGGGGCTGCAGCCCCCAGGCTTTCGGGCACAGGCTCAGTTGCTGTGGCACATGGGCTTCACTGCTCTGCAGCATGTGGGATCCTCCAGGACCAGGGATCGAACCCATGTCCCTTGCATTGGCAAGCGGATTCTTAACTGCTGGACCACCAGGGAACTCCAAGCCCATGCTTTTAACCACAAAGCTTCAGCCCCTCAAGTGTTCGTCAGGGCTGGGGACCCATTACAACCCTGGAAGCGGCACATGAGCACAAGCACTCAAAATAGGCTGGTATATGGGATACACGACCCCGGGGTCATAGCCCCTGAGGACTTTCCATCCTATCCCAGGCCACCGGTGTAGAGCATTCTCCTTGCTGGGAGCCTGGCTTTCATGTCTGTGGTCATGGAAAGCTGGCTGGAACGGGAGGTGTGGGTTGGGTGGAGTCTTTCAAGGAGCTTTGAAGAGAAAAGCAGACTGAGTAACTGGGGTATCAAATGATTTTCATGATCATCTCCTATGCACGCCTAAGAATGAAGGACCAAGAGTCTAAAGGAATTTGACATCCACATCATGACCTGTAAAACTTTTATTTAGTTGTTTTTTCCAGCTGCCTCCTTGAACCAATTTTTCTTTCTTTTTCTTCCTCCATCATCTGATGGAAGTTGAAGACTTGTGGAATACCGAGTGTCCGTCTCTGGCAGAGCTCTCACACGCTGATTGATAATTACCTATTCCTGTGATTGTTCCTCCTTCACTGGGCCCTGAAATCCCCGAGGGAAGGATTTTATCTTATTCATCTGTGTACCCCCAGATGAATCACCCAGCATAATGCTCTCCATCAATAATGTGGGAGAAAGGAAGGAAAGAAGCACCGAAGGGAGGAACTCAGTAGGAGATTAGGAAAGCCAAGATCTAAGACAAAAATTTCAGGCTTTTCTTATATAACAACCAAATGTGGTCTTGACAGGATCCTGATTTGACCAGAGGATCTCTAAGACATTGAGAGGCAAATGGGAAAAGTTGAATGTGGATAGGTGTTAGATGATACTAGGAAATTGTCATTCATTGCTATTATATTGCTGGTCGGGGGATTATGTAAGAAAATGTCATCTTTCAAAGATGCATAATGAAGAGGTGAAATATCATGTGTGCGTGCATGCGAAGTCACTTCAGTTGTGTCTCTTTGCAACACTATAAACTGTAGCCCACCAGGCTGTTCTATCCATGAGATTCTCTAGGCAAGAATACTGGACTGGTTTGTCATTTCCTCCTCCAGGGCATCTTCCCAACCCAGGGATCAAGCCCACATTTCTTATATTTCCTGCATTGGCAAGTGGGTTCTTTACCTGTAGCACCACCCATGAGATATATATAATTTACTTTTAAATATTTAAAATATTTCAGAAAACAAAAGAAGGCAAACTCATGGTTAACACGAGATGATGAATATATATTTATTATACTCTTCATTTTTCTGTACATTCAAAATGTTTCATCACACAAAATTCCAATAAAGCCTAACCATAACACCCTTACCAAATTCAGGCAAGTATCATTACTACGATCCTACTATCTCATATACAATCCATAAGTATCATTACTACAATCCCATCTTGTATACAATCCATAAGTATCATCACTGCAATCCTACTATTTCATATACAATCCATTCTAATTTTGCCTGTTGTCTAGTACTTGCCTTTACACCAACTTTTGTTTCCAGGATCCAACCCTGAATTACATTTTACAGTTGCTTGTCATGCCTCTTTCCTCTCTATTTGGAACCGTTCTCCAGCCTTTATCTTCTACATTTGAAGACAGTGACATCCTTAAGAAGTAAGGTCACCGTCTCGCTGCACGTGTCTGATGGTGTCCTCATGATCTGGTTCTTGAATGCTACAGGACTCTGGCAGGAATATGACATAAGATGGCATGGCCTTCTCAGGGCCACGCATCGGAATGTACCGGATGTCAGTTTATCCTCTCATTGGTGATATTGACATTGATCATTTGGTGAAGGTGGTGTCTGCCAGGTTTCTCCCCTGTAAAGGTACCATTTTTCCCTTTGTAAATAATCTGTAATCTGTGGCAGATATCTTGAGACTGTGTAAATATCCTGTTCTCTAATGTTTCACCCAATGATTTTGGCCTCTGCTACTGATTCTCAATGAACTTGAGAATCAAGTTGAATTACTTCTGCTTAAATCAATGAATATTTTGATGGCTGAAAAATGGTGATTTTTGTAGCTCTATCTTTCCTTCTGCTTCCCTGGTGGTTCAGACAGTAAAGCATGTCTTACCTTCTATGTTTATTAGTTGGCATTCTACTGAGAAGAGCTTTCTCTTTCCCTCCTAGCATAATGGACTCAAAATTGTTTTTTTTTTTTTAATATAAGCATTTCCATGAGATATTAGAAAGGTGTGTTCTACAGTTTAGCTTTTTTTTTTTTTTTGGCCATGCCTTGTGGATCTTACTTCCCTGACCAGGGGTTCAAACCCCTACCCCCTGCAGTTGAATCCTGGAATCTTAACCACTGGACCACTAGGGAAGTCCCTACATTTTAGAGTTTTTAGGTCATGGTGCCAATTTCTTCTGCCTCTAACATTATGTGTCACCTCAGCAGGGCCCAGACTAAAGCATATATGTGAAAGAAGCTAAATCAATTTTGCCCTTTCCTCCAGCATCCCATCTTGGTTCATTCACTCATTCACTTATTCTGCAAACAGATATGTGCCATATTTAAAATAGATAACCAACGAGGACCTACTATATAGCACAAGGAACTCTACTCAGCATTCTGTAATAACCTAAATGGGAAAAGAATTGAAAAAGAATAGATACATGCATATGTATCACTGAATCACTTTGACACATGCCTGGAACTAACACAGCATTGTTAGTCAACTATACCCTAATATAAAATAAAAAATTTAAAAATACAACACATACTAAGGGCTGAACTCTGGAGCCCCCAAAATGAATCATCTTCACTAGTGAGGAAGGCAGGAGGCTAGATGACTAACTTCATCCCAATGCAAAGTGGTCTACCAAAAGTCACGGGAAGAAGGGGAAGGGAAGGTCATGGGAACCATGGTGAAGGAAGAATAGGGGACACACACTCTGCCCCCACCCAGTAGGGGTGGGGAAGTGGGCCTTGCCAGAGTGTTTGGATCAGTGAGGAGTCAAAGGGCCTAAAGTTTACAGGTTGTAGTTTTGCCTGGTTGGATGTGGCGAGAGAACAAAACAGATCAAGATTATTTTTTATAAAAATTGCATCCCACCACGCACACACTTTTATAACCCAGCCCCTTTCCTTTCACAACCTGCTCTGGACATTGTTTCCATGTCAACACATGCAGATCAGTTTCAGTGGATTTTCAAATGAGTCATTTTTAGTGTCAGACCATGATTTATTTAACCAACATCTTGCTGATGGGCAGGCAGGTCGTTTCCAAGTTTTTTGGTACTGCAATCTTTGTTCCTCCTTGGTCTCCTGTGTCTCTGATTGTTTCCTTAGGATAAACTGGGGAGAGGCTTTTGGCTTCCAAGATCAAAGACAAACCTGAAGGATTCAAGGCCGGAGCCAGAGAGGGCGGCGTTAGATTGCCCACTGTTTTCCTGTCCCTGCCTCGTGCCTGCAGCAGGAGAACGCTCTTCCCTAGGACCATGCCCCCTGCCTGCCTGGGCTGACTGTGGACGAGCACGAAAGCAGCGTTTCGACTAACAGCTCTCACCAACTATTGCCAACACGGATGAATTAAGACTCCAGGTGGGCACACTGACATTTTCTAGACATAAAAGTTAGAGCCTAGATAGATGAACACCCTGTCCCAAGATACCAGAAAGCAAAACTATGAAGAATGGAAAGGCTGAGAAGTCTCTCTGCCTGGAAACAGGGGAAGAGATGAGGATACGCGCGACCAGCAGTTTGGATAGGAGGAACACTGATGTCGGAGCTGGGCCATACAAATCCTGTCTTTGGAGGCAAGTGACTGAACTTCTCTGAGCCTTGGTTTTTTTGGGTGTAAAATGGGAAGATAATGGCTGCATTGGGGAGGTTTGTGAGGACTGATTAGATAAAACGTGAAGCCCTGATGCAGTGCTGGAGGGCCAGAAGCCCAGGAGAAAACGCTACCCACTGCAGGCGGTTCAGTTGAAGAGAGCACATTGAAGGGACTGTTTAGATGAGTGTGGGTGGGGCTAAAGGAACAGGCAAGGTACCCAGGTCTGGCCAGGCCTGTGGGGCTGAAGGAGCCTCAGGGGAAGAGTGTGACCAGAAGCCAGTGACCGGTAGTGCCATGTAGGAAGGACCACTAGCTGGAGTCCTGGTTGTAGCTACTGCTGGTGACACAACACCAAAGAGAGAGGAAAAGAAAAATGAAGGAATGCCAGCTTCCCTCTCCCCCAAGCCCCAGCCCTCCAGTCTCCTGCCACTGCCTCCCAGGGCCAAGCCCAACCAGAAGCCAGTGATAAGGGGTTCTGGGTGTTACAGCCCCGGAGGAGGTCCAGCCCGTGGTAGGCAAACACTCAAAGGGACTCCAGGGGATTCTGGCCAAGGAATTCAGGTAAACAAGCCATTGATTCAGAGACACCAAGATGCAAGGTGGCAGAATTCATTTAACCCAGGCCTCCTTGTTTCAGAGATGGGGAAAAACAGTCCAACATGAGTCATCCGCCTAAGGTCATCTCCTAGTTAGTTACACACCCAAGACCAGAACTGAAATACTATACTCCAGAACCAACTGTTTTTTTCCAACCCACTCCAGCATTCTTGCCTAGAGAATCCCCATGGAGAGAGGAGCCTGGCAGGCTACAGTCCCTGTGGTCGCAAAGAGTTGAATATAACTGAGACAATTTGGCATGGCAGCCATAAACATCTTATTGCAGCCAGTAGCAAAGTCGTCTTTGGTAGAGTCATCAGTTCACTTACTCCTAAATCCTCTGAGCCATAAAAGGTCCACTGTCCCTTGTAAAGTATGAGAAACCAGAGTAACCTCCTCTTTCGTGGGCTCAAGCAAGTAAGAATTACAATCTTTCAGTTCAGTTCAGTTCAGTCACTCAGTCATGTCCAACTCTTTGCAACCCCATGAATCGCAGCACACCAGGCCTCCCTGTCCATCACCAGCTCCCGGAGTTCACTCAGACTCACGTCCATCGAGTCCGTGATGCCATCCAGCCATCTCATCCTCTGTCGTCCCCTTCTCCTCCTGCCCCCAATCCTTCCCAGCATCAGAGTCTTTTCCAATGAGTCAACTCTTCGCATGAGGTGGCCAAAGTACTGGAGTTTCAGCTTTAGCATCATTCCTTCCAAAGAAACCCCAGGACTGATCTCCTTCAGAATGGACTGGTTGGATCTCCTTGCAGTCCAAGGGACTCTCAGGAGTCTTCTCCAACACCACAGTTCAAAAGCATCAATTCTTCGGCGCTCAGCCTTCTTCACAGTCCAACTCT
>SJYQ01002481.1:411436-448401 GCA_006410935.1 Redunca redunca
TTTTTTTTTAAAGAAAAACACCAGGGTGAGCCCGTCTGGTCTCCGAATGCGAATCACCTGTCTGGAGGGCAAGGGGGGACCACAGTGCTCACTCCTGCCTGACCTGATGAGTGAGGAGAGAGAGGACCTCAGATTTGGATAAAGAGCAGGGACAAAAGGTGAACAGAGGGTGGAGTGGGTCCTGGGAGGAGACATTTCCGTTCCTGGAACTTTTCTCCTGCCAAGAACTGAAGCCAGAGTCCACGGGGCCTGAGGCAGCTGGGGTTAACACTGGACAAGGGACAGATAGCATTCGCCCTGGCCCCTGTGTGCCTCGGATTTCAGAACAGGTGACGTGCCCACTCTTGGCACTTGGAGCTGATAAATCAGCCTGGTGCTGGGCCCAGGCCAGTTGGGTCCCTCCTGGAGCAGTAAATACAAACCCCTGACTTAGCAGGATGTGACTGGCCTCCCTGCTCCAGCCCGTCACTGCCCCGCCCAGTCCTTACCCTTTGCCTGCTGAGTCCTCCACATCTCTTGTCTTCAGACCCTAGCAACACTGCCCCGTCTACCTGAGACCCTCTCCCCAGCCCTGCTTTCTTAATCTGGCTAACCCTCCTCCTTTCTCAGGTCTCAGCTGAGCCACCCCTCCTCCTAGAAGCTTCCTGTGATTCCACCCCCAAGTCCAGGGGAGCTGCCTCTGCTTCGAGCTCCCGTGCGTCCTCCACTCACCCCTTCCGTGCATCTCTCACAGTGACCTGTGATCTCGCCGGGTTGCGTGCATCTCCTGTTAGGACCACTTCAGGGCAGAGACTGATACTTTTCCACCTTAGTGTCCTCAGCACAGCAGCAGGCCTACGCAGGTGCCAGGCCACATGGACACGCAGAAAGAACATTCACCCTCTCGTGGGAGCCACCGCCTCCCATCAGGAGGACCAGAAAATCCAGATCACTCCTCGGCTGAAGGTCCTTCTCCAGGGCCTGAGAGTGCTCCCTCCATGTGAAAAGACACTCCCTTTTTTCTGCTTGCAAAGGGCTTCACGTGCACTTTTCTACCCAGCTTCCCCACGACCCCCAGGGGCAGGTATTAGTCTATTGATTTTTACCAATGGTGAGCCTGAGACTCAGCGACTATAGGAGATGAGAGGCACGTGGGACGTGGCGAACAGAGGGCCAGCCCCAGGTCTGTCTGATTCCAGCTCAGCACTGTTCCCAGCTCCTCTGCTTTTCCATCAATGCATCCTGGGCTCTGGCATCGCTGGATGGAGTCCACTAGCCTGAGATCCGGGTGAGCAGTCACTGCTCAGGCCCCCTCCAGTGACATGGCATCCACTCCACGACTCCACAGGGGACCTCTGAGAAACAGTGGGAAAGCCTTGATTCTCCCCCCAGTTTCATGGCTCTTCAAGTTCCCGTGGGTACAGGCCCATGTCCACCAGGAACACGGGCTGGGGTGACTCCCGAGAATCCATAACCAGTGTTGGGAGGGCTGAAGACACTCCCTGGGGAGAGCTGTCTTACCTGCTGCCAGAGGATAAACAGCTTCCGTGTGCTGGCTTCCCACGGGTGACTTTCACTGCAATAATTAACTGAAGCCCAACTGGCAAGGGAGTCTGAATAACACAGCGCCGCAGCCACAGTAGTACAGGGCAAAGTATCAAAGTATCAAGCTGAATGTGTGTGCTCAGTCGCTCAGTCGTTCTGACTCTTTGCAACCCCGTGGACTGTAGCCCGCCAGGCTCCTCTGTCCATGGGATTCTCCAGGAAAGAATACTACAGTGGGTTGCCATTTCCTTCTCCAGAGAATCTTCCCAACCCAAGGAATGAACTCAAACCTCCTGCATCTTCTGCATTGCGAGGCAGATTCTTTACCCCTGAGCCATCTGGGAAATCTAGCGACTTGAACACCAGTAGACAAAACCTGTACCTTTCTAGGGTCGTTAGAGAATAAGGTGATGTCCCCAAAAGGCCCTCATTTGGGCCATGAGCACGGTGGGCACTTACTTGGCTTGTGGCCATCCTGTGCCTGTCGGCAGTCTTCTTCCATTTGTGGAATTCCTGCTTTCCACCTCAGCACAGAAGTTTCGATCCCCTTTTGCCAGCCTCTCTTGCAGCTGGAAACAAGCACCCACTCCACAAAGCAAGTATAGCTGGGGGGAGTGGAGTGATGGGTCACCACCTTCGGATCCTCAGTTTCCTCATCTGTAACAGCATCAACCTCGTTGGGCTGCTGTAAGGGTCAAAATGATGACTGATCTGAAGGCTGGGAAATGATTTCCATGGACAGTGTCTGCACCCAGTGTTCCCCAAACATTCGCTCGCTGAGATCTCAGACCAACCTGATGAGGTGGGCCTCATCTTTCAAGGTTCAAGGAGATATAATAACTGGCTTGAGGTTCTAGGGCTGGACAAGGGCAGTGTCAGAGGTGCCCAGGTTGGCTGGACCCCCCAGTCCATGCTGAATATACAGAAGGCAGGGTTTGGGTTCTGCCTCTAACTGAGAAGGGGGTGGGTCTTTGGCTTCTTCTGAGCCCCAGCATCCTCATTTGCAGCATGAAGACAGTATTACCCTCAGTTCAGTTCAGTCACTCTGTTGTGTCTGACTCTGTGACCCCACGAACTGCAGCACACCAGGCCTCCCTGTCCATCACCAACTCCCAGAGCTTGCTCAAACTCATGTCCATCAAGTCGGTGATGCCATCCAACCATCTCATCCTCTGTTGTCCCCTTCTCCTCCTGCCTTCAATCTTTCCCAGCATCAGGAGCTTTTCCAATGAGTCAGTTCTTCGCATCAGGTAGCCAGAGTATTGGAGTTTCAACTTCAGCATCAGTCCTTCCAAGGAGTATTCAGGACTGATTTCCTTTAGGATTAACTGGTTTGATCTTGCAGTCCAAGGGACTCTCAAGAGTCTTCTCTAAAACCACAGTTCAAAAGCACTAATTCTTTGGCACTCAGCTTTCTTTATAGTCCAACTCTCACATCAATACTACCCTCGGAGTGTAATGATTGTGGGGATGACATGAGTTCATGGTTGGGAAAGAAAGAAGTAACACTCCTGAGCAGAGCTAAATTATTTACATATGCAAGCTAACAGGGCTTCCCAGGTGTCTTAAGTGGTAAAGAATCTGCTCGCTAATGCAGGAGACACAGGAGACGCAGGTTTGATCCTTGGGTCAGGAAGATCCCTTGGAATAGGAAATGGCAGAGCACTCCAGTATTCTTGCCTGGAAAATTCCATGGACAGAGGAGCCTGGGGGTCCATGGGGTCGCAGAGAGTCAGACACAACTGCACACACACACACACACACACACACACACACCCACACACACACACCTGATTTAGCAGGCTTCCAAGGTGGGAGCCAGGTTATTTCCTTCTAGTTTGGGCTTCTGGGTGTGTCGGGACCTTGTGACTCAGAGGTCCTGAGGGAAACCAGTCCCCAGCTGCCCTCACCACCACTCCTGGAAGCTCCAGCTCCTACCCAGAGAAAGGCACCCAGTCAGAACCGAACCTGCAGGGCAGACCGTCTTGTCTCCTGCTGCCAAGGCCAGGCCCACAGCTCCTCTGATGGCCTTTGTTCCTCAGGACCCAAAGCCGGGCCTGCACTCTCAATACATACACACACACACACACACACACACTCAGAGCCCTGCACTTGGAACTCCCCTCCGAAACCCCACTGCTATCAAGAAAGCCATTGTCAAATGCACACACTTAAAATGCTTAAAGGCTGCGTTTTTCTTCTTCAAGGGCCCATTCCTAATCACAAGAGGCCACTTAGTCTGAGTGGGGCCTGGTGATGCTGATTAATGATTGCATGTTTCTCAAGAGTGGGGGCCGTTCAGCTGCCTCCCGCCTCAGCGCCAGCCTGACACCTTTCCCAGCCAGGGTCGCTCTTAGGTTCCAGAGGCCTTTGCTCAACACCCACTTCAGCAGGTCCTATGCCCCCCTGCCCCTTGCCTCACCCTGCCGCCCCCTTCCCTAAGGGGCTGGGGTGGGGGAGGATCTGGGGAGTTCATTTCCTCACTTCAGCCCCCTCCATGGCCCTCCCCCTCACCACACCCCATGTGCATGTGAATATTCATACAACCCCACGCTCCTCCAGACAGTTCATCTTAATGATTTTTAAGGGTTTTCTTTCATTCTCTTTCTCTGTGTGACAATACAAAAATTATTAATGAGTTAGTGTTGCCAGCTCCCCACGCATACCCTCTCCATCTCTAAAGGAAATTTTATCTCTGCATATTCGCCTTCCTCCCCCTCACCACACCCCGTCCCTCCCACCACCTCCTCCATTTCCTTCCAGCCAGGCTTATTCCCACATTTGGGGAATAGAGAATCAGAGAATGAGCTGGGAGGCACCAAAAAGAAGCAAGAAAGTGAAAACAGGGGTGAGTGGAGAAAAGTTGAGATTCAAGGATTCTGGTTTGGGAAGCAGTTTTCTTGGAGGTGGGAAGTTAGGGGTACAGCCTCAGGTATGAGGGTCAAAATTGAACAAAATGGATGAGGATTTTAAGAAACTCCAGAGAAAGAAAGACAACCAAACGTTGGTGCCTTTGTACCCCATTCCTGAGGGGGTGGGGATACTATCTCTTTGAGAAACTGGTCATTTTCTTCTAGAGGGGAACTCGAACATCTCTGTCATCTGGGGATTCTCAGTTCCAGGAAGGAGGTACAGGAGTCCCTGCCCAGCAGATAACATGTCCCTATGTTCAGCCAAAAGATGTGCGCTAAAATGTTCACAGCAGCACGGCTCACTTTATCCTAAAATGACCCACACACCCATCAACAGTAGCATGAGTAAATAAATCAGGGTGTGTTTACACCGATACAGCAACAAGAAGGAAAATGGGACAATTATGCACAACAGTGTGAATGACTCCCACAAGTCATTTAATGGTAAATGAAAGAGGCCAGACACAAAAGAATTCATGACTCCATTTATAGAATATTCAAAACGAAGCAAGCCCCAAAAGTTATCTATGCAGTTACAAGTCAGGATAGCGGCTCACTTAGGTGTTGATGACCATTAGGGAGTTCTAGAGGGCTTCTGAAGGGCTGACCTAGTGCTGGCTAGACAGGATGTTCAGTTTGTAAAAACTCACCAAACCTTATTCTTGAGATGTGTGAGATTTTCTAAATGGACCCAACTCAATAAAAACTTTTGGAAAAGCAGCAGCCCTGCGGTGGCTCTGTCCTCTGGACTCCTCAAAGACTGGGATCAGCGTGAAGCTGCTTTGGTGGCTGGATCGTGTCTCTGTAAATGTGATACTGTGTGAGGCTTTGTGTTCTCTCAGTTTCTTTGATGGTCCTTCTACACCACCAGGGAGATTGATCATCCTGAGTTCCCCTTGGGATTAGCTGGGATCACGTGACTGAGATGGTTGGATGGCATCACCAGTTCAATGGACATGAGGCTGAGTAAAATCCAGGAGTTAGTGATGGACAGGGAGGCCTGGAGTGCTGTAGTCCATGGGGCCACAAAGAGTCTGACACGACTGAGCAACTGAACTGAACTGAGTACTAGCCAACAGAATGTGGGCAGAAATGACAAATCCTACTTTCAGCCTGGCCCCTAAAATCTCCTGCACAACCGCCACTTGCTCTGTGCCTCAATCAGCTCACCACCGGCCAAGAATTCACCAGAGGACTCAGAGGTGCCAGGAGCTCATAGAGCTACTAATATTTCCCACCATGGCACACGAGCAGGTTTAAAATCCTTGCACTAGAGAGGATGAGGCTGAGTCCCTGAATAACTGCATGGAGCAGAGCCTGTTTCTCATTTCCGCCATCCCACCTGCCTACCCACAGTGGGCTGTGATGTGGATGAGAAATATTCCTCTGTCATGACGGAGATGTGATGGAGACTTGGGGATTGCTTGTTACAGCTGTTGGCCTGACCTGACCGTCTGACTAATATACAACATGTCTTCCCAGAAAATGTCATTTGGGTTCTGGGTTTCCAAATGGAATCTTCTCTTGGCAACGGAATGAAAGTGAACATTCTCAAGGAGAAATACTTATTCCTTCCTCTGGCATTTCCCTAGTGAAAGTCACTCAGTTGTATCCAACTCTTTGTGACCCCATGCACTGTACAGTCCTTGGAATTCTCCAGGCAGAATACTGGAGTGGGTAGCCTTTCCCTTCTTCAGGGGATCTTCCCAACCCAGGGATCAAACCTAGGTCTCCCACACTGCAGGCAGATTCTTTACCAGCTGAGCCACAGGGAAGCCCAAGAATACTGAAGTGGGTAGCCTATCCCTTCTCCATTTTCCTGGCCCAGGAATTGAACCGGTGTCTCCTGCATTGCAGGCAGATTCTTTACCAGCTGAGCTACCAGAGGAGAAGGGATCTCCCAGGAAGAAAAAGAAACTGGGACTTCCCTTGTAGTCCAGTGGTTGAGAGTCTGTCTTCCAATGCAGGAGACTTGGGTTCAATCCCTGATTGCAGAACTAGGATTTCACATGCCAGGGAGTAGCTAAGTGTGTGAGCCATAACTACTGAGCCTGTGAGCACAACTAGAGAGTCTGTGTGCCGAATCAAAAAAGATCCTGCATAATGCAGTGAGGATCCCGCGTGCTGCAACCAAATAAATAAACATTTTTTTTAAGTAAGCAAGAAACTAATTTTTCTCCCCGCTGGAAGACCTGTGTGATTGGTGAGCAGGTGAAGGAACTGACCTCAGCCCTTGTGAAGCCAGTGAAGCCTTGGAAGGCCATCCTCTCTGCTCTTCCCTGTGATCAGTGGTAGGCTGTCCAGTCCCTGTGTGGCTGTGCCAGGAACAAGGGACTCCCAAATTCTAGGGATCCGATTTAGGACGTCCACATGACGCCACTGCCACTTCCGTATCTCCCAAGCCAGCTTTTCTCAGTAATGAAGCTGACATTTTTGCCTATGTCTGATAACTGTGCTTCTCTCTCTGCATCATTCCATACTGAGAAGGAAATGGGAAGAGTGATTTACTGGTCCCTAAAAAACCAACAAAGCCTAGGAAAGGAGCTGTTCTCTGTAGCTATGATCCAGAAATGAGACCTACTTAGAAAATCATTTTTAAGAACAGAAGTCAGGGAAATTTCAAGGGATTTATTGTTTTTTCTAAATAGGCAAAAGAGACTGAGATAGGAGGTGGACTTGAGCCAGCACTAGCTGTGACCCTTCTCTTCCCTCCCAATTTAGATTAGCTTTACCTTTGTCTTTTACATATTAAGATAGGGGACTTCATTAAAGCAGAATTCCATGTCTAAAAATCATTGGAAAAATCTCTGATTTAGATAATCTTCTCAGGACCTCCTAGCCTAAAGGGTCTTTGAGCTTATATAAAAAATCCAGGGACTTTCCAAGTATTCCAGTGACTAAGACTCCAGGTTCCTAGGGTAGCAGGCCCATATTCAATCCCTGGACAGGAAACTAGATCCCACGTGCTGCAACTAGGACCCAGCACAGTCAAATAAATAAATTTTTAAAAAGAAATCCAAATTGCGTTTTTGTTTCACCAATGATTTTTGCCCTTGACAAACGTAGACAGACACTGGGATGCAGAGAAAAACCTCATGGGCGCTTCTAAATTAGTTAAAGCTCTCTTGGGAAGCAAAGAGATGCATCCAGGTGACCTTAGCTGGTGGGACATTGGTGGTCAACCTTCTGTCTTGGACAGAGTTTGGTTGGCTCACCTGAATGGATGAAATATGATTTCCAATACCCCTCATTAGATCAGAGATTCTGATAGTGTTCTAGGTGTGAAAGGCAGAAACAGGCACACTGCATTTAAGGAATTAAGAGAAGATAGCTGCCAGTTTGGGCTTCCCCGGTGGCTCAGCGGTAAAGAATACACCTGCCAGTGCAGGAGATGCAGGTGACTCAGGTTTGCTCCCCTGGAGAAGGAAATGGCAACCCACTCCAGTATTCTTGCCTGGGAACTCTCAAGGACAGAGGAGCCTGGCAGGCTACAGTCCACGGGGTTGCCAAGAGTCGGACATGACCGAGCGACTGGGCAGCAGCAGCAGTCGTCACTTTACTGCAGCACTTCATACAGGGAGGCATTCATTTCCTAGGCCTGCTGAGATAAGAAACCATAAACCTGACCGCGGAAAACAATAGAAGTTCATTTTCTCAGAGTTCAGGAGGCCAGAAGTCCAATATCAAGGTGTCACACTTACTCCAAAAGCTCTAAAGATTCTGTTCCTTGTCTCGTTCAGCTTCTGATGGCTGGGCATTCCTTGGTTGGTGGCCACATTACTCCCATTTCTGCCTCTGTCTTCACATCACCTCCTCCTCTGTGTGTCTGTGTCTTTTCCCCTTGCATCTGTTAAATATCTCCTGTTTGTCTCCTATAGGACACTTGTCATGGGATTCAGGATTCATCTAGATGATCCAGGATGATCATCTCATCTCAAGATCCTTAATTACATCTGCAAAGAACCTTTTCCCAAACAAGGTCACATTCCTAGGATCTGGGAATTAGACCATGGATGTGTCTTTTCAGGGTCACCATTCTGCATTACCAGGGTGCATATCAGAATTTGAGGAGCTTGTACATAATGAAATGATGTAAAATTTTTAGCAGCAGAATTCCTCTGCTTCACTGACCAAGATTCGCACTTTGTGTCTGTTGAGTAACTTTGATAAACCTTTCTGAGGTGAGTAGGTCTGATTAACTGTGTGGCTTTTATTTCGCTGAGTCAAGAGTTCTGGAGCTGGGGCTAAATTGACCAAGACATTAGAGGGGACTGAAAAAGCCACATGAGAAAAGGATGAAGAGAAAGGCAGGAAGCCAGTTGATAGCTAAAGAGAATCTAGGTTATCAAATGGATTCATTGCTTCAACAAATATTTATCTCAAGAAGTCTACACATGCCAAGCTTTGTACTAAGTACTGGGGAAGCGGTGATGAACAGATATAGTCCCTGCTCTCCAGAATGTGGGGACTCACTTTCCTTTGATGTTCAATACTACTGTCCTCCAAGTGAAAGCCTCTCAGTCGTGTCCGATTCTTTGTGACCCCATTGACTATATAGTCCATGGAATTCTCCAGGCCAGAATACTGGAGTGGGTAGCCTTTACCTTCTCCAGGGGATCTTCCCAAGCCAGGGATCGAACCCAGATCTCCCACAATGCAAGCAGATTCTTTACCAGCTGAGCCATAAGGGAAGCCCAAGAATACTGGAGTGGGTAGCCTATCCCTTCTTCAGCGGATCTTCTCGACCCAAGAATCGAACGGGGGTCTTCTGCATTGCAGACGGATTCTTTACCAAATGAGCTATCAAGGAAGCCCCTCTCCCCAAAAATCTTCTGCAAAATCTACACTGCTTACGATCTGTAGATGGAGGGAAGAGATGGGAGGAGGTATTGTCTTGTTCCTGGTTTGAATGAGGCAAACCCAGAGGCTCCTCCAGGAGGTCATGTGATTTACGTGCATCAGTGGGCCAGCCAGGGCTTTTCAGGCATCCATGCCCCCCTTCTCAGGAAGCAAGAGAGCTTTGATTCGCTTTTGGAAGATTACCTCTCCCCTGTTAACAGGGAATGTTTTCATTTTTGTTTTTGCCATGCCTCCAAGGCATGTGGGATCTTAGTTCCCTGACTAGGGATCGAACCCATCCCCCTGCAGTGGAAGGGCAGAGTCTTAACCACTGGACCACCAGGGAAGGCCCTAAAAGGGAGTCTTAATTGGTTTGTCAATCAAATGTCTTTCCCTTATTTCCTAGCAACGGGAGAGGCGCAAGGTCCAAGCAAGATCAATAAGACCCAGGAATTCAATCATAAAGGGAGAGACGCATGTACAGAATAAAAGGTGGAATTGATTTTGCTCAACAGAGGTACCAAGATCTGTTCCTGTTCCTTGGAACCCTTGACACCCTCTCCATATCATGTTTCTCAGTAGACCCTTAGGATCTCTGATAATCTATGCCCTTCCAATAAATCCCCTTTGGCTTAAATTAACCAGTCCTTGGACTTCCCTGGTGATCCAGTGGTTAAGAATCTGCCTGCCAGTAAAGGGGACATGGGTTTGATCCCTAGTCCAGGAAGATTCCACATGCTGCATAGCAACTAAGCCCGTAGCCACAACTACTGAGCCTGTGGGCCCTAGAGCCCGTGCTCCACTAAATGGGAAGTCCGAGCACTGCAAATAGAGATAGACCCTGCCTGCTGCAACTGGAGAAAGCCCTCACACAGCAGTGAAGACCAAGCGCAGTCAAATAATTTTTAAAATAAAATAAATTAACCAATCCCTTTGGGGTACCTGAAATCAAAGGACTTTGATGAGAAGGATCATGAGAAGCCCCCATCCCTCCTCTCCAGCAAGAGGGTACCCACAGGGAATAAGGGCCCGGCTATGGGGACAGATGCATCTTCCATCCTGAACACCAGGTTCACGACTTCTGTATCAGGACAGTTTTGATCAAAATCCAAAGTCTCTCTTTAGCTAACAGTGACTGCCCTTCATTCACAAGGTCACTCACCATATCATTGCCAGCCCTCAGGAAGAGGCCAACACACTGACAGAGGAGAGAGAGGGATCAAGTTCTTCTGGGTCAGGTTAAGGCTTCAAATGACACATGGCACTGAGTAAACATTTCCTGAGTGTTTCTGAAACCTTCCACCTCAATTCAACTCTGCCCTCTTTTGGGGGGGTCTCTCTGGCCCGGATGCCAGAGCAGGGGTTTTCTCCTTCTTGTTAAATGCATATGCACAGGCCACAGGGGAAGCCCTCATGGGAGAGAAAATGAAATTTACACCTTCCATTAATCTTCCCAAATGTTCTTGCCTGCTGTCAGTCTATACTGAGTCTCCTTTTGCCCAAGTCAGCCCAAGTATACGCACTCATTAACATAACAGACAATTACATGACTACAAGCAGAAGCTATTAGCTAGCTGCCTCTTTTAAAAAGTATCTCAGTTTTGAATCCATTCTTCCCAGTATCTCCAACCTCTTCTAACACCCCTCCTAAAAAAAAAAACCATTAAGGCTCTAGGAGATCAGGCCATTTGCTTTCTCACTAAGTAGGCCAAATTCCTGCCCAACCTCTTACCTGGTTCAAATTTCAGTTCAGGTGCACCAGACACAGAAGCCACTGTGCTATGGACTGGGAACACAGCCTTGAATGTGGTGCAGTCACCATCCCCATGATGCTAAAAGACCACAGGAGCAAGACACTAAGCAAGTGATTATAAGGTGAGTCCGATTAGAGATCAGGGTATCAGTGGCCACATGGGGAAACACTCTACCTGACCTACAAGCCTAGACAGGCCTCTCCTTGATGAAATAATGTGGAAGCGAGGGGACCTGAGGATGGTGCCGGGGTGGGCAGCAGGAGTCAAGAGAATTGCTTCTCCTTCACTAGGACTTTCTGGAAAGCCAGCCCCTGTTCAGAAAGTGTTCTAAAAGTTTGTTTTCATGTTCATGTTCATGGGTTTAGAGCTCATTTCTTTTTCTGCAGAAATACACTTACAAATAGTGGCTAGGCTTCCAAGCTGGTCCACTATCACCCAATTATCTGCAATGTGCTGCATGCTGCACCATATATAGCATTTTAACCAGGCAACCTGTTTCTATGGAAAACTTACGTTGAGTCCTGATGGAAACTGTGCTCACAAGGCCTCCTCTTCCTTGCTGAATCCCAGCAGTTCCCTCAAGGAAGTCTCCCCAGCCCAGCCACTAATCTCACAGCTTTGGTTCAGGCCAACCTCATACCTACCCATGACCTTGGATCTGTACCACAGCAACCAACTCAAAACTCAGTCATCTGACCTTCAGCTGCTCCTCTCACCAGCCCTTTCTCCCACTCCCGGTGCTTCAGACAGTTATTTTAAAGGAACAGATGTGAAAATCTTTCAGTGGTTCTCACTGCCCATTTGTTTTTCTCAGCCTGGAATTTTCCATCCATTTTTCAAGACCTAACCCCTCCATCCAATACAATTTCTTTTACTTATTTCTATTCTAGCATCTTATCAAGTTGTATTATAATTTGTATTCACCTATTCAACAAATACATAAGTATGTACAACAGACCAGGCTGTCTGCCTCAGGGCAAAGAAAATGCTGTGAAGAGAGATCAGTTCCTGCCTGCATCTGCCCACTCACTACTCAACAGACACTGTTTTTGTTATTCAGTTGCTCAGTTGTGTCCGACTCCCTGCGACCCCATGGACTGTAGCACTCCTGGCTTCCCTATTCTTCACCATCTCCCAGTTTGCTCAGACTCATGTCTACTGAGCTGGTGATGCCATCCAACCATCTCTCATCCTCTGTTGTCCCCTTCTCCTCCTGCCTTCAATCTTTCCCAGCATCAGGGTCTTTTCCAATGAGTCAATTCTTCACATCAGCTAGCCAAAATATTGGAACTTCAGCTTCAGCATCAGTCCTTCCAATGAATATTCAGGGTTGATTTCCTTTAGGATTTATTACACTATATTAATCTTTTAATATAATTTTTTCTTTCCAGGCTACAAGGCAGTTCCCCCCAAGGATGATAGGAATGTATACCTTCAATGGATATTTCCTACTGTGTTGGCCTGCCTTCCACCTGGCAAGAAAAGAATCTTTTTTGCCACTTAATACCAGATTCTAGACTTTGGCTCCCTCAACTGCAAAGCAGCCTCTGAGGTCTTAACTCAGAGTTGAGTTCATATCTAATCTTTGGTACCTTCTAGCTGCTTGCTCTTAAGTGACTTAATCTCTCTCGTTTCCTTACTTGGGAAATGGGGATAATACTACCTACTTCACAAGTGGGTTTAAACATTGATTCCCAAGCCCGGCTGAATATCAGAATCACTGGGAAATGTATATATTTATAATTTTATGTTTGGCTCTGCAGGTTCTCCATTGTGGTGTGTGGGCTTCTCATTGCAACGGCTTCTCTTGTTGCAGAGCACAGGCTTCGAGGAGCAACGGGCTTCAGTGTCTGCAGCACGTGGACTCCGGAGTTGTTGGTCTTGGGCTCTGGAGCACAGGCTGAACAGCTGTGGCACACGAGCTTAGCTGTTCCATGGCATGCAGGATCTTCCCGGACCAGGGATCAAACCCACGTCTCCTGCGTTAGCACTTAATTCTTTACCACTGAGACACCAGGGAGCCCCATTAGGAAACTGAGAAAAAGATGCAGAATGAGAATGAAGCAAGAAGTCTGGCTTTTTCAAAAGCCCCAAGTGATTTTCACATATAGCCGGATTGGAAAACAAAGACTGGAGGATGAAATCATTTGTGAAGTACCTGTCACATGAATGGTCAATCCCCAGGTGTGCTGCAGAAAATGGGATTCTACCCTAAGGAACTACTGCTGCTGCTAAGTTGCTTCAGTCATGTCTGATTCTGTGCAATCCCATAGATGGCAGCCCACCAGACTCCCCCGTCTCTGGGATTCTCCAGGCAAGAACTCTGGAGTGGGTTGCCATTTCCTTCTCCAATGCATGAAAGTGAAAAGTGAAAGTGAAATTGCTCAGTCGTGTCTGACTCTTTTCGACCCATGGACTATAGCCTACCAGGCTCCTCCATCCATGGGATTTTTCCAGGCAAGAGTACTGGAGTGGGTTGTCATTGCCTTCTCCGACCCTAAGGAACAGAGGTGGGAAAATAAGAGGAACGTGTGAAAGTATTCTGAGTGTAAACTATACATGGAAGGAATTATATGATGTGACATTCCCTCCAGTTCCAATCAGAATCACCAGAGCCATTACGGAAAGCAGACAAACGGCCAGGAAGACTATGTTCTCAGCC
This sequence comes from Redunca redunca, assembly GCA_006410935.1. NCBI lineage: Eukaryota > Metazoa > Chordata > Mammalia > Artiodactyla > Bovidae > Redunca > Redunca redunca. Next base: position 425,128 of record SJYQ01002481.1, read on the forward strand.
CAGACTTTCAAGATACTAACAGTACAGAGAGGAGTAAATTTTTCCAAAGGTTAGGCTTTGTTGTGAAGTTAATGTTGAAAATTTCAAAGGGGCCAGGATCTCAGAAACAGCAGACTGCAGATCCCACTGTTAGCAGCTGCAGCCTCACCTATTACATTGGTGTTACTCCAAAGGTAGCTCAGCACACCAGGCTTCCCTGGTGGCTCAGACGGTGAAGAATCTGCATGCAATGCGGGAGATCCAGGTTTGATCCCTGGGTCAGGAAGATCCCCTGGAGAAGGAAATAGCAACCCACTCAAGCCTGGAGAATTCCAAGGACTGACTGTAGCCTGGTGGGCTACAGTCCATGGGGAAGCAGAAAGTTGGGACCTGACTGAGGGACTAACTAGCTTAGCACATGGTGATACTGGCAACGTGCTGTCCTCCAAGACAAGCAAAGCAGTTCCTATTTTTTCAGCCTTTCTCCAGTACCAGAAGATGGGGATGCACAGCCCTGCTCCTTCCCATCACCCAACTTGGGACGAAGGAAGAGGGCCCGCATAAGACCTGGGCTAGACTTGGATGGTTCCAGAACAGCCCATGGGTTGTTTCACATTAAGAGAATTAAGTGAATCCTGTCTAGTTCCAAGACCCAGACACGGGTGGAGGTGACAGAAATGCCGTAAAGCATACTACAGTCAGATATAAACCCTGATCCGACGTTCTGAAGCATGCTGCTTCGTTTTTACATAAAGCTTTATTCATGGCTCTGCTAGGTCTTCACTGCTGTGCAGGCTTTCGCTAGTTGTGGCAAGCAGGGCTCCTCTTGGTTGCAGTACCTGGCGTCTCATCTCGGTGGCTGCTCTTACTGTGGAGCACAGGCTCTAGAACATGCAGCTGTCAGCAGTGGCAGCACGTAGGTTCAATGGTTGTGGTTCCTGGGCCCTGTACGGCACGGTAGAGCACAGGCTCAGTAATTGCGGTGGATGGGTTTAGCCGCTCTGTGGCATGTGGGATCTTCCCTGGTCAGGGATTGAACCCGTGTCTTCTACACTGGCAGGAAGACTCTTTACCATGAGCCACCAGGGAAGCCCCGTCCTGCTTCATTATAACGAAAACCTATAAACCCTGCTTCCAAGAATGAATCCTACAGGTATTTTCCAGCACGTGAACAAAGTAGCTACAAAAATGTTTGCTGTGTCGCTGTCACAGCCACACCCACTGGACACCGAGAGATGACTGGCTACATAAACCGCATCCCACCTAGAAGAGGCAGCAGAGCGGCGACACGGAAACTTCAGACAGACGACCGTCGGGTTGTATGTTTTAATTTATAGTTTTTACCAATAAAAAGATTAGTTACAAAAAAAGAACGTCTATACAAAATCAGGATTGCTTTTCCCTTTCACAAAGAGAATCCACCATCATGTCTTGCCTTGCCAAAGCAAATCTCAAATTGCTTGCATAGCAAAAATTATTCTGAGAGGTAATCCAGACAAAAATTCATAAGATTATCAGCTTCTTAAATTTTGCTTGAAAGGAAGAACGTAGTGAACACTTGGCCTTGAAGAATTCTAAACAATACTTGGAACCTTCAGAAAGACTCTTGCTCTCGGGCATTTGAGCTGCTGAGAGGGCATGCAGGAAACTAGCTCACTTACCATGATTCTTCTTACACACACACACACACACACACACACACACACAGTCTCTACTCCTGCTTGGTGGGTGCTAGGGAGACATAATAGGAAGAAGGGCTTTTAAAATTTCACAAGTAAATTTTATTGTGGCCACAGGTCAACAGCAGAACAAGTGACAGCTGGGGTTCATATTCTCCCCAACTCCTGTGTTATCATATAAATTAAATATGGAGAGGTACACGCAAACAAGCCTCATGAAAACCGAGGAGCTGTCTTCAAATCGCCATTTCCTAGAATAACATACATCACTGCTTCAGAGTGGGGCAAAAAGCCATCCCACTAGTGCACAGTGCTTCCTGTACAGAACCACAGGGCCGATGTTCAGAGCCTTTTTAGTTGGCTGGGAGCATGGCAGCCACTCAGCACTGCTCCTAGCAGTTCACTTTCAGAATAAAAATATAAAACAAGAAAACTGTGGGAAACATCATAGCTTTCAAAATAAAAACTGATGGAAAAAGCCCACCTTGGCAGGGGGCCGGGAGGGGAGAGGGGAAGACTTGTGGGTGTTGAAGTTGGTCTGATGTACCTTCATGGCTCAAAATAAAAAAGCCCTTCAAACACAGATGAGCCTAAAGCCATTACAACCCAGAATTATGGGATTCACTTAGATGTGCTTATAACACCTCCTGAAATAAGATACATACAAGGAGCTGCACCCTCCTCACAACTAACTGAAGCATATGGCCATGGGGGTGTAAACCAGCCCCCCCCCCAAAAAAGACAACTTAAACAGGGTTTAAAGTTCTCCCCTCCACTCTACTCAATAAACATATACCCAGAATGAGAACAAAGTAGGATCAATGACCAGGTGCCTTTCCACGAGAGCGTCTCCCTGTGGCCAATGTGAGCTGGAACTTTCTAGCACAGTGCAAATCCACTACTCTGGGTCCACACAGCGCCCTACACGAGATGCCTGCCCTGGGTTAAACCCAGACCCTATGAAAGGTGCAACTCCACTAGAGTTTTGTTCACTTAACTTAGGATAAAAAACCGCCTAGCAATGACTCCCATGCCTCATTAATACCGATCTGGAGTCCTCACTGACTCAGCGGTGCTTTTTTTTTTTTTTTAATCAAAATAGCTGGTGAGGTGGCAAACGGTGACAACTGACAGCAGGTCACGGCAATCCCAAAGGCCAAGGAAGCTTTTCGTCCACTGCTCTGGCTTCTGCCCTAGGGTTACGGTTCTGCCACTGTGAAACCTTGTGAACAGGTCTCTGTGGCCAAGCCGTGGCAAAGGTCAATAAATAAAGAGCTGGTCAGAGGCAGAACCATTTTCCGGGCAGACTCCTATAGCTGGCAATGGTGGGGGGTGCGGGGGGGTGCGGTGGGGAGGAAGGAGACATGTGTGCGAGGAAGAGGTAAGAGCCCCGTGGACAGGGGTCTGGTGACCCAATGCCAGACACCCAGCTTGCTGCCGGCAGAGCTGGACCTGCCAAAACCCATCACTCAGATAGAAAAGGAAAAAAGACATCAAAAAATAATACTAATAATAATGGTAATACGGCCAGTTCTGAAATTTGCACAGTTGATAATTTGTTCTTCTTAGCAGTAAGGACTTGAATGAGAATCATGAAACTCGAGAAACACTCTTTTTTTTTCCCAGGATTTAAAAAACTGTTGTCTTGTTCTGAAAGACTACATTCAGTGTGGGTCAGATCCAACAGCATCAGCTAGAACTCAGTGGTGAAGGTCACCCCGAGCTGGGAGGAAACATCATCTGAGTGGAGAAGCTGGTGGGCAGGCCGGAGGCCACTCCTTCACTGATCCCCGAGCCGAAAGCCCTGGCCCCAGTTGTGTCGACCGCCTCCGCCATTCTGATCGGCCGCTCGCCTCATGCTAGCTGGGGGCACACCAAACCCCGACACCCCTCCTCTTCTGCTGGGTAGCCAACGGTACCTGCAGCAGAGTGAATGAGACACAAAATGAGAGAAAACCACAAAGTCATTTCCACGTAGTTGTCCATCTTTATCTCCCTTCCCGGGGTTCCTGTGGCATCTGTCACATCGAATTACATTCATCTGTGGCCACAGAGAGGCTGAGGACAATGTCTTATTTAACTCTGTCTGATGGCTCAGCGGGTAAAGAATTCACCTGCAACACAGGAACCACAGATTCGATCCCCAGGTTGAGAAGATTCCCTGGAGGAGGAAATGGCAACCCCCTCCAGTACTCTTGTCTGGAAAATCCCATGGACAGAGGAACCTGGTAGGCTACAGTCCAAAGTCCTGGTGGACTCCATGCCCTGACCATAGAAGGCACTCACTATGATTTTTTTTAACTAAGGTTTCACACTAACGTCACACTCTAAATTTTTTTTTTCCTGATTACAAAAGCAATTTATGTGGGAACAGTTAAGTATGGAAACAAAAACGTTAACACCCACAAGCCCAGCAACCAGAAAGAACCATCTATATAGCATTTTGGTTTATATAAACATGTAGCTAGCTTGCTCAAAGGACCCTAAGTAAATTCAGTTCCAAGGACAAATCCGCAACCAGCATGTCTGAGCACCTCACGGCATCTCCATGATGCAACTGGGCTCTTCGTGTCCATCGAGGGACAGTGGAGAAGTTTGGAGTTTGGGCATGTTTTCAAGTTCATTCACTGTGTGTCCTCCAACTGCATTCTTTCCATCTCATTGATGGTGGGAAAGCTGAGGCCCAAAAAGGTTAGCTGATTTACCAACTTACAAATTAATAAATTCAGAGTCAAAGAACAGCTAAGAAAATGTAAACCCAGGACTCTATGTTCTCAGTAGTTTTTCCAACTATTTCCTTTCCTTGATTATTAGTCAACTGAGCATCTATTTTCACCTGTTCCACTTATCAGATCCTGATGGTTTGATTTCTGGCTTGAAGCACTAAGACTGTGATCTGATATTCCGTTTTAAACCCCTCATGGCACCAAGGGCTTCCCTGGTGGCTCAGATGGTGAAGCATCTGCCTGCAATGCGGGACCCAGGTTTAATCCCTGGGTCGGGAAGATCCCCTGGAGAAGGAATGGCAACCCACTCTAGTACTCTTGCCTGGAAAATTCCATGGAATGAGGAGATTGGTAGGCTACAGTCCATGGGGTCGCAAAAAGTTGGACACGACTGAGTGACTTCACTTTCACTTGGCACCAAAAACAAACCATGAGGGGTGACTTGCCCACAGCAGAAAGCCTGAGGAGCTCAACTTTATCATAAGGCTTCCTTTACACTGGGTACTTCTTGTTTAAAAATGCGTCTCATCTTCACAACTGCCCTACAACAGGTACTATTATTACCCCATTTTATAGATGGGAAAACTGAGGCAGAATTGAGTCGAGCTCTTCTAAAGTGACAGGCAGGGCTCAAACCCAAGCAGCCTGACTCTGGAGCTCACACCCCAACCCACAGCATACAGTGTGCTTGATTCAGATGACAGCAGTTAGTGACCAAAGTCCTCATATCTTTACACATCAACCCTGTTAGCTGCACGCTCCCTCTCCAGAAAGACGATTAAACCTCTTGTACAAACAAAAGTAACAGAAGAGGCTCTGCCCTTTTTTTTGGCCACACCTCTCAGCATGTGGGGTCTTAGTTCCCCAACCAGGGACCGAAGCTCTGCCCGCCAGTGCGTTTTCTTAACCACTGGGCTGCTAAGGAAGCCCCTGTCTACTTTTCTAAGCAGAAGGCAAAAGAGTGACACATCTTGATGCTGCTGCTGCTGCTAAGTCGCTTCAGTCGTGTCCGACTCTGTGCGACCCCATAGATGGCAGCCCACCAGGCTCTGCCGTCCCTGGGATTCTCCAGGCAAGAACTCTGGAGTGGGTTGCCATTTCCTTCTCCAATGTATGAAAAGTGAAAAGTGAAAGTGAAGTCACTGAGTCGTGTCCAACTCTCAGTGACCCCATGGACTGCCTTAGAATTCTATAATTCACATCTTCCCTTTTCAGCAAATTCAGCTTGATCATTAAATCAACATGTATTTCCAAGCACTGGTTTCCCAACATTCATAACGTTCTGGCACAAATAACATTCCTCCGAAGTATATAATAAATTGGAAGACTTAAAAAAGGCAACACCAGGGCTGTCTTGCTTTGCTTCTGACTCTGAGACAATATGGAAGCCATCGCCACTGCTTAAACAGATAGTGAAATTAAATGCAAGTAATTAGTATAAAAAGATACCCAATTATACATAATCAACAAAGATTTATGATAATTTCAAAGCAGTTACTGCTTCTGTAAGGAGCTACATTTTGTCATCTGATCTTTATGCAAAATTTCACAGAAGGGCTTCCACCAACAGAGAAAGCTCACGAGGAAGGCAGGCTCTAGTGGGCTGTTGGTTTTGCCACTAAAATCTAATACGTGTTGTTGCCCACAACTGAGAAATGTCTCCAAGCCATTAAATCAGAATATGACCATTTAAAGTAAAATAACTCTTGGCTGCCCCCCCCAAGCAACAAGTTTTGTTTTTTTTTTTAATGATGCATCTGCCATCAGACTTGATAAACCTAGATTAAAAATCCAAGCCTGCTGTTATTGTGTCCTTTGATAATTAGAAAGCAGATTGGTCATCAGGTTTTTTTTTTAGCCTGAAGGCAACTCAAGACTCAGACGAGAAACAAGTTTCTTTTCATGCTCTTAATGAAGGGGGGTGGGGGGGGGATGAAGAAAAAGACACACATACACAACAATAGTGTACTTCTCTGTATATTTCACAATGAAGGACTTTCAAATACCTTCCTCTAGCCTATGAAAGTGAGGCAGGGGGAGGCACTCAAGTTTTACTGGCCTCATTGGCCCCTTGGAAGAATGGCACACTGCAGAACATTAAAATGAGCAAGATGTGAAAAGGGGTTTTTTGCTTTTTTTTTTAAGCTTCTAAGTGCAAGCTATCACCGCATATGCTCGACCAGAGATGAGGAGTGACTGTCAGGCCGGCTGCAACACCAGATGGCGATTTTACTGGTCCCTTCTCCAACAGCCATTTGCTTCCCTGACAGGATGGTCACACTGCTTACACACTTAAGTGTGTCAGCATCTCTGTGTGGGAGGGAGTGTGCATCAGAATCCCAGCCCCCTACTCCCCGCCCCAACTTCAGGAGTCAGGCTGAGAGAGCTTGTATTTACTGAGTACCCACTACTGTGCTGGCGAGGGTGAACCCCACTTCCGGCCATCCTGTGAGACGGGGCCACCTCTCAACTCACAGACTCGAAAGAAAGCTGGGGGGGAATTTACTGAGTCACTTTCCCAATATCCAAACTGGTCAATGAGGGGAGTGGGACTCCGACCCAAGTCTGCCTCCAAACCAAAGCTGGGCCCTCAACCTCCTCCCTAAGGACACCCTGCAAACACAACAGGAAGCAGGACACAACCCTTCAGTCTCTCATTTTAATGCTGCAAAGTCCTTTAAACGTTCTAGTCTATGATACTAAATATAAAAGTGTTTTAAACTGCTAACCGATGAACCTACTTACACTCTTGCGCCTTCCTCACCTGAAATCTTGGGTAAAACTGGCACCTCTGCCCCCTTGGCCCCCTGATGCTCACACTGGAGCCACACATGAGCGCCTCGCCCACTCGACAGAGCCCACAGCTCCCTGTCCTTCTCCTGGAGCCAGGATTCAGGCTCTTGTGTCCTTGACTGTAAGACACCACAGAGGTCACTCTGGAAAGCTGACCTTCACCTTGCAATCCTAAAATAAACACAGCCTTTCTTGAGTTTTCCGTGGCTGACATACAGGCCATTTCGGGGTTTCATAGATAGAAGAGGGCTCCAGGAGAAGAGCGGACCTCAGCTTGGAGTGACCAAGGCAAGTCCCTGGCTGGCTCACCCTTTCTCCATCAGACAAAGAGGGAACTCCTACCCCTCATGGAGTCTTTATCGGGAGGCAGACGACCATAGGGACTGTCAAGCGAGAGGGGTAGAAGCACTTACAAAAACTGAGGCGTGGACAGAAAATTCCTCCCTCCCAAGTCCATCGGGTATCTGAACATGAGGAAGAAATAAAGGTGTCCGACAAGATTTCCAATTAGCTCGTTGATGACCCTGCAAACAGAGAGGCAGGTGAGTTTTAAGACATTCAAGCAGTCAAGTAAGCCGCAGGAAGTTTTAACTAATAGGGAGGGAAGAGATCGCTCGTGGCAGCTCATTTCTGGTCCCTGGGAGTCTGTGACAGCTCAACAGTGAGCCCTTGTGCAGTCTGAGGGGCACGGCATTCCGAATGAGGAGCGAAACCTGTCCTCTTGAACCAATGGTTTCTGGGCTCTTCAAGGCCAGCTGCCTCTCTGACATCTCTTTCAAGCCCCAACCCATTCTCAAAACATTGTTTTTGCTACTTTCCTGCGTCAGGAAGGGGTGGGGGTTAGGGGGAAGTTGTAAGCTTCTGAACGCTTTCAGTTACAAACACCGTGTTTGCAAAACAGGGGTATATTTGAGGGCTGGCAAGAGAAAGTCACAGGAGAAGGAAGGGTGAAAAATGTCCGCTCCTCCTGTTCCTGGAGCCACGGATCACACCCCCCTCGCCTCTTGCGTCCTCGACTGTAGGACACCACAGAGATCACTCTGGAAAGCTGACCTTCACCTTGTAAACCTAAAATAAACATGGTCTTTCCTCAGTTTTCCCATGGCTGACATACAGGCCACTTCAAGCTTTTACAGATCCACTCTTACGTTTACACACCCTTCTCTGCCTCCGCCTGCAACATCATTCCTGTTAGGGACTGATCATGTCTACAACTGCGCCCAGACCAAAGCCCAGGACTTGCTCTGCTCTATACAGTCTGTTTACCCAATTTATACCCTTCTGCCTAGGGCTACACAGTGGAAGTTAGAACCCCACAGAGCAAAGACACCACCAGGTTAAGAACTAGTACTATCAAAATCTGTTTTAAAACATTAAAAATATTTTGAAGTGTAAGAAATGGGAGTTCTTAGAAGAGTTGCATCTTGAAATCTTCCTTCAGAAATTCTGAATGGATCCTTTCAAGGTTTTCCTAAGCCTCGGGTCTAATTCCAGACTAGAAATTTGACCCTGTTTGGCCCAAACTTTCGTACTGTCAAACCACTGACAAAACTTCCCATCTGAGAATCTGTGCATGCTTGTGACTGGTGGACAGTTTCCAAGGCGTTTTGGAAATGCCTTAAAAATAACAACATGAATTTTATGCACAGAGGAGACAGCTCAGATAAAATTAGGTCTATACTTGCTCAATCTAAACAGTGAATCCAGAAATAAATATTTATTCGAAAACACATATATGGAAGCTATCCTATGACAACAAACTAACAGCAACAAAAAACCATTCAGTGTTAAATGTGCTTAAAGCCCTGCAATTTTAATCAATTACATCCAAATGAAATTATTTCAAAAGCGTCATGAATGCTGAGAATCTTCAAAGTGTTATAAAAATTAGGGAAGGAACATAATAATGGAAGTCTTCCAAGGGTTAATATGAAATTAAATAAATCTACTATCACTTACGAGCCTCCAATGATATAGTTGAATCCAAGGATAACCCAAGGTAAATAACAAGCCTAGGAGAGAATATACAGAAACATGAATAACTACACCTGCAGAGGATACAGTTGCCAGGGGGCTGAACTGGGTAAGGTTGTCCTGACAAGGGTTTTTATACATCCTTTGGAAAGTCACTGCAAAAATTCCTTAGCTCAATCTAGCATCACTCCTAGTATACTTGAAACTTTCCATCTAAAATTATACTTATTCATATGTTAGCAACTAGAGAGACAGTACTTTGGTCATAGTTTTCAGATGTAATACAGGACCTGTTGAATTATAACAAACAGCTTTAGAAAGTAGATGAATGGCCTGTGGATGCTAATAAAAAGTGGTCCATAATAAGATTCACAGGAAGGCTCCAGCCAGCAAATTGTTACCAATCAACTATAAAACAGCTCATTGTTTTGGGTTCTCCTTTTACATATTACACGGTTACTTTGAATTCTTATCAAATTATACATCAGTATCTTGAACTAATACTCTCCCAAATAAGACAGCTCTCTAGATGCATTCAACATTTGAGCCCCTGTGAAAATTTTATGAACAGAAACCTCAGTTAAGTAGGGTTGGGAGACCAGAAGGGGGAGCTCTCACATCCTGTTTCATCAGCTGAGCCCAACAGGAAGAAAACAGACTTCTTTCCTTATAAGGATTCAGCCAATGAAAAGCTTTGTTTATCACAGCCCTCCTGACTTCCTTTTCCTCTCTCTATAAAAGCACTCTGCCACCACCGGCTGCAGGGACTAGGATGTGGCTTGCCATGGCTATAGAAGCTCTCTACCAGTCCCCAGTAAACTCGTCTTGGCTGGAGATATAGCTGGCGGCCTATTTACTTGAGGTTATCACCCCTTAACAGAGTCAAGACATTCTGCTGCTGCTGCTGCTGCTGCTAAGTTGCTTCAGTCGTGTCCGACTCTGTGCAACCCCACAGACGGCAGCCCACCAGGCTCCCCTTTCCCTGGGATTCTCTAGGCAAGAATACTAGAGTGGGTTGCCATTTCCTTCTCCAATGCATGAAAGTGAAAAGTGAAAGTGAAGTCGCTCAGTCATGTCCAACTCTTAGCAACCCCATGGACTGCAGCCTACCAGGCTCCTCCGTCCATGGGATTTTCCAGGCAGGTGTACTGCAGTGGGGTGACATTAAGAGCTAAAGGAGTTACAAAAATATCACAAACTGGGAAAGAAAGGGTTACATATCAGTAACTTGAAGGCAGAATGTGGTAAGGAGTATAAGAAGAACACAAAATATTTCAGAAGCCCAAAGGCAAGACCAATTCCAGGCAGGAGAGGAAGAAATACGTTCAGTCCCAACTCAGATTAAGAATGGGCAGGATTTACACAAGGAAGAAAATCAAAACGATGTTACAGGTGGAAAATTGTGAGAGGAGCCACAAAGGGAAGTGCTGGGGGGTGAGGGGCAAAAAACCAATCTGTTTCACCTTAAGTGTAAAATACTTAACAGGGGAATGATAAGAAGAGATTTGTAAAGGGAGGGCTCCATCTGAGTATCCTTCCTTCCCTCCCTCTACCACACACACATCCATGAGATCACTCAGGACACACGCCTGAGGGGCCTGAGGTCCAGAGGGAGTGAGGTCAGCAAAGGAGGCGGGATTGACAAGAAACCCAGGGGAGCTAAGGAGGGGAGAAGGGGCCTGCCGATGGTTTACTGCTCTGCAGCGACCTCTGCCGGACACGTCAGAAAGTACACCTCTGGGCGGAAGAGCGAGATCTCGGCAGAGACGGATGAAAAGGCAATTTTTCCAACTAGGTTAGAGTACCTTAAATCGTGTTCCAAACCAAAATGACACGATCATGTCTCGATTCAGCTGGGCCCAGACATAAAGCACTGACATGATCAGAGGAATCATCAGCAACTGTAACAAAAGAAGCGAACATGTAAAGATAAGGCTAAAAACAGAGGCTTAGCGTGAATCTATCTGTTTTTTTGTTTTTAACCTCTAAAATTCTCACATGGCTATTCAAAATGCAGAAAAGAAATTCAACTCACCACAATTATAAATTGGCCCTTTTACTTAAACATGCAGTGCATGCTTTAAAATCCTCTAGTAAAATACAATTACATTATTTGGGATAGATTCAGAAATACCAGGGTCAAGTTCTGTTACTTGAAAAAAGTATGCAAAAAGCTTTACTTTTGGTGTATTCTCAATTTTTAAAAAATACACATCCATGTACATGCACATTTCTGGAAAGAAACCAGAAATGAGCAAGGAAAGTAATGATTTAGGTAACTCACGTTAGAATCTTCAAAATACCATATAATTAATGCCATGTAATGCAATTGAAACTTCTTTCAAAGTTTAAACTTCTGTTGAAGGCCATTAACAGTAAATCTGAAACATACGAAAGGCAAACAGTTTCAAGGCACACTTACCTGCATATCCATTGCTAAGCCAGTAATCTTGGTTCGTCAAGTTAAAGATCAGACACAAACACATCATTCCACACCTAATAAAGGTTCATTTCATTCCAGTTTCCGAAAGGAAAAATACTTCTCTATAGTTCAGGTTGCTTAAAACACCCCAGAACACAAAGGTATTTAATCACTGTCACTGTGAGCACGCTATTAGACTTTCCAATGATGAAGAAACTAGAAATTAACTGCTTTGGCCCATGATTCAGTTTGGTCACCTGTGTCCTCTGTGCTTTGCCACTGCCATTAGCAGATGGAGGGGCCTGTGCCCCCTGAAATAGCTAGTGCTTCTACTCTCATTCAGCGGTCCCTAGCACAGGTGAACTCCAAAACAAGCTTTTTTTCTTCCCTTAGAGGAGGGGAAAGGGCATGCAAAGTGCCACAGTTTTCGGGCTCTTGGTCAGGTTTCAGTGGACGCTGAGCTCCAGAGCCATTCTGAGCTCACCAAATCTGCACCGGGCTGGAGCTGACAAGCCCCTTCTGCCACACTCACCACCTGGGAAGGTCCGCAAGCCACAAGGCTGCTGACAACCGCGGCTGACACACGGTGGGCAGAGAGGCCCGCCGGGCCCTCACAGAGGGACTGAATTACCGGACGGCACTGAAGTCAGGAAAGGATGCTGGCTGTAAATTAGTTTTCTGATAAGGATCGCAGCTTTCTAAAGCTGTCTCATGGCACGGAATCTCTTTGTGCTGCAGTCAACAAGCTGGCACACCTGAGAACACAGAGAACTAGGGACGAGAATAGGGGACGGTAATAAAACTCAACCAAATGTGGAAAAACCCCACAAAGACAACAGCAAGAGAAGGCATCGCTCTGGGGCTATGTGACCTACAACCGCTACTGGAAAGAACTTTAACGATTCTTAATTATTAACTACAGTAAATACAGATGCAAATGACTACGACTGGAAACATTCTATAGATTACTACTGCCTATTTCCCCAAACCTGAAAAAAGAGAAAACAAAACTGGTTATTTCTGGCCCCAAATAACAGATGAAAGGATACCACGATGCAAATCCAGTTGAAGAGGAGCATGAATAAATAGTCTGCTGGCCTCCCATCAAAAGCTCCTGGAAACAAAAATAAGTCAAATGTCATGGTTCGGAATTTCAGAACAAAGAAACTTCAATGTTGAGAAATACTTCAAAAAACTATAGAGGAAGCAAGAACATGAGAATATTTTTAAATCACTCCTCGGAAGCAAAAGAACGTTTTTTTACAACCTAAAACCACGTCTGCAGTAAAGCCCTGAAGTCAAGTCACCCAGGTATTAAGGCTAATCTGTGCCCTCTTGACTGAATTCCAGTCCGTTACGTGCTCTGCTCGACTGGCAGGAGCCAGCAGAGATCCAAAGGCGGGACAGTCAGGTCGCAGCTACTGAGAAGCCCCTCACAGCCTGCCTGCTGGACTTTCCTTCTCAGCTCTCATCACGAGATGGAGGCGCATTTGTGATTGCCTGGTTCATCCCTTCTTCACCCATTTGCCCGTAAGCTCTGTCGGGAGGAATCACGTCCATACTGCCTACCGTTGTGACCCCTCCCCACGAGGCTGTACTTACACACACACCCTACCTCTCGGTCCGGCACTGGGCTTACTGAGACGACTCAGTCTCCATCTTCCAGGAGCTCACACTCTAGCAAAGGACAACGATGGTGGGGAGAGTAGCGGAAAATCACACCTTTCCGCAGCCTTGATTCTTCCTCCTCCTCCCCCACGTGAGGGAGGAGGAGAAGACCTATACCCCTTTCTACAGACGAGGAAGTACAGCTACCTGACCAAAGCCACATGGCTTTTAGAAGCAGAGTGAAGTCTAACCACTAGTTAAGGGTTCTTTCCGGTACACCACGTCCTAGGCTCTGTCTCATTACTGGGCTGAAAAATGGATATCAGCCCCGCTTTCCCTTCTGAGGACGGTTCTCACGCCTCCCGCTGGCAGACTAGGAGAGGGGCAGAGGAAAGAATTGAAAGAGGCCACGGTCCCTCTATCTCGGCCCCTTCCCCTCCCCTCCACACCCCATCACAATGACATGATACAGAGTCCACTTTTTAAAAATAATCCTAACAAGCTACAAAAATACAAGAAACTAGTGAATATAACAGACTCGCCGAGGCAGAGGACAAACGTGGTTACTAGTCGTGGGGGGCAACACGGAGCTGAGGGGCAGAAGGCACACACTACTGGGTGTAAAACAGGCTCGAGGGGGTACTGTGCAACATGGGAAATGCAGCCAATATTTTCTAATAACTATAAATGGAAACCAGCCGTTAAAACCTACAATTTTTTAAGTGAAAGTGAAGTCGCTCAGTCGTGTCTGACTCTTTGCGACCTGGTGGACTATAGCCCACCAGACTCCTCTGTCCATGGGATTCTCCAGGCAAGAATACTGGAGTGGGTTGCCATTTCCTTCTCCAGGGGATCTTCCCAACCCAGGGATCGAACCCAGGTCTCCTCCACTGCAGGCAGACGCTTTAACCTCTGAGCCACCAGGGAATAAATTCGAGCTTCCCTTGTGATCCAACAGTAAGGAATCTGCCTGCCACCGCAGGGGACACTGGTTAGACCCCTGGTCTGGGAAGAGCCCACGCGCCGTGGGGCAACTACGCCTGCGCCACAACCACTGAGCCCACATGCTTCAGGCCCGTGGACTGCAACAAGAGAAGCCCCCGCAATGAGAAGTCCACGCACCGCAACGATGGTGCCCCTGCTCACCGCAACTAGAGAAAGCCCAAGCGCAGCTACGAGTACTCACCGCAGCCAAAAAACAGACAAAAGTAAAGTAACAGTAACAACCTAACAAGTATCAGAAAGGCAGAAAGAAAATCCACCTAAAAGAAACTAGATTTCAGGCAAGACTCGCTTCTCTTTTCCTTATCCACCCCCCACCCCACCTCAAAGGCACACTCTTGCCACAGTTTGAAGGATGCTTAATGGGAGGGGATCAGGATGACGTATCAGAGCTGATACTCTTCACAAAATCTCTAAATTCTAGAAAACAGCTGTGCTTCTTTTGCTGTGGTTTTGGCTTTGTGATTTCTAAGGATTCTTTAGATTGAATATTTAAAATACTGTAATTACATAAACTACAGTACTATTTGGCAAGCTTGCAACTGGAAATTTACAAATTAACTGGTCCTCAAATTGCAGTCTTCTAGTTTCACATCAGAATCCTTATAAACCAGCCAACACTGCTAGATACTTAAAATAGCCAAGCAGGAAAAAATGCAGGTGGCAAACATTTTGTCGCAATGTTATCTTGAAACGGTATGGTGGAAGGCAAACGGGGGTCAGTAAACTAGGTTCCAGTCCTAGCTGTGTTTCTCAAACGGCTTTGTACCACCTCTCCAGACCATTGTTTTATTATCTGTGAATTAAGAGGGTTAAATTGAAAGATCTCAAAAGTTCCTCTCTACATGAATGCTTGTATAGCATTACTCATAACAGCAAAGAAGAGAAAACAAGTCAAATGTCCACCAACTTATGAATGGAACAATAAAATGTGGTAAATCCATACAACAGCATCTTAACTTGGCAATAAGAAGAAACGAAGAGGGACTTCCCTCGTGGTCTAGAGAAGACTGGACTCCCAATTAAGACTCTGCGCTCCCAATGCAGGGAGCTCCAGTTCCCTCCCTGCTTGGAGAACCAGATCCCACATGGCACAGCTAAAGATCTTGAACGCTGCAACTAAGACCCAGTATAGCCAGGTAATTTTCTTTTTTAATAATTTTTAAAAATTAAAAAAAAGGAATGAAGTGCTAATCATAAACACTACATGGAAGAACCTTGAAAACACCATGTTAAGTGAAAGAAGCCAGTCATATCAAAGACTGCAGATTATATGATTCCACTTAAAAGAAAAGAGGCAGAACATAGGTTAGTGGTTGCCTGAGGGCTGCAGCAGGGTCAGGGGAAATGAGACTGAACGGCTACAGTGATGAAATGTTCTAAAGTGGATTACACCAGTGACTGTACAGCTCTGTGAATATCCACTGAGTTATACACCTTAAATGGGTGGAACTGTATGGTATATGAATTATAGACCAATAAAGTTGTTTTTAAAAATGCCTCTCAGGGGACTTCCCTGGTGGTCTAGTGGTTGAGAATTTGCCTTCCAATTCGAGGGACACAGGTTCAATTCCTGGTCAGGGAACTAAGATCTTACATGCTGTGGGGCAACTAAGCCCACGTGCCACAGCTCAGACCCAACACAGCCAAAATAAATATTATTTTTTAAATGCCTCTAAGGACTTCCCGGGCAGTCCAGTGGTTAAGACTCCACACTTCCAAAACAGGGGACCCAGGTTCAGTCCCTGGTTGGGGGACTAAGATCCCACATGCCATGCAGTATGGCAAAAAATAAATAAATCCTAGCTATATATTTTTTAAAAGTTGAGTGTTTCCTCATGACTGACTTATGTCTGCTGCTACTGCTAAGTCGCTTCAGTCGTGTCCGACTCTGTGTGACCCCATAGACGGCAGCCCACCAGGCTCCCCCGTCCCTGGGATTCTCCAGGTAAGAACACTGCTAACTGCCCTCAAAATCCCTCCACTACATAAATACATGGATTAGCAAAATAGACAAAAACAACACTTAAACAAACCAGGGATGACATACCTGTTTCCAGTCGAGTAGAGTACTGATATAAGAAGTACAAATTGACCAAATACAGAAATCCAGTGCCTGGGCCCACAGGGAAGTAAAAGGTGGCGGTGACTGGCCTCCAAATCTGTCCAGACCAAAGCAAAACACAGCTGTTAGTTTCTCTAAGCTGAGGTGTTTTTTTTTTTCCTTTTAACAAAATTAACGCTTGCAAAACATTCTCCTCAGTGATAAGAGCTATCATCAATATAATTTAAGAAAGCAACTGAAGAAAAGTTTTATCAGCTACAGTCCCATCAACCTGCAAGTCCATGGAGTTAAGATGGCATCATTTAACAAACATTAAGTACTTCTAGACAAATTGAAAACAATCAATACAACGGAAGTATATGGCTAATCCTTACTAGGATCAGGCTTACAGCTATGCCCATCACAAATGAATTACAGGGCACTCCCCTGGTGGTCCAGCAGTTAAGAACCTGCGCTTCCACTGAAGGGGGCGTGGATCCAAGCCCTGGTTGGGGGAACTAAGATCCCAAATGTGAGCTGCATGCCAAGAGCTTCAGTTGTGTCCGACATTGTGACCCCCTGGGCTGCAGCCTGCCAGGCTCTTTAGTCCATGGGATTCTCCAGGCAAGAATACTGGAGTGGGGTGCCATGCCCTTCTCCAGGGGATCTACCCAACCCAGCGTCTCTCACATCTCCTGCATTAATTAGCAGGAGGGTTCTTTACCACTCGCGCCACCAGAAGCCCAGGATTCCGAATACTGTGGCCAAAAATAAATAAATAAAAATTTTAAAACTGAATTACAGTATCAGGACTTCCCTGGTGGTCCAGTGGTTAAGACCCCAAGCTCTCAATGCAGTCCAAGTGCTCAACTCTGAGTGAAAGCCGCTCAGTCATGTCCAACTCTTTGCGACCCCATGGACTATACAGTCCATGGAATTCTCCAGGCCAGAATACTAGAGCAGATAGCCTTTCCCTTCTCCAGGGGATCTGCTCAACCCAGGGAATGAACCCAGTTCTCCTGCATTGCAGGCAGATTCTTTACCAGCTGAGCCACAAGGAAAGCCCAAGAATACTGGAGTAGGGTAGCCTATCCCTTTTCCAGCAGATCTTCCCGACCCAGGAATCAAACTGGGGTCTCTTGCATTGCAGGCAGATTCGTTACCAACTGAGCTATCAGGGAAGCCTGTAAATAATATTTTGTATCTTATTCTTGTCTAATTTACTGGCTAACACCTCCAGAACATCAAATAGTAGTGGTTGAAGATGGCAGCCTTCCCAGACTTTTGGAAAAGCCAACTCAACACTGGCTTTCGGCTTGACAGTTGCATGTCTTACTGCATGAGTATGAAAGACGGGGACCCTACATCAAGGAGGTCTCAATAATGGGGAGCCTGTTCGAAGAAGCAAGAGTGGGCACAAGGAAGGGAACTTTGGTCTCAGAAAAATGAGTACAAACTCTCAAAGAACTGTGAGAGTACAATAAATGAATGGGTACGGCTAATAATCTGGGTGTGGCTGGAACAGAAGGCATTTGTCATGGGGCCTGGCCAGGCATGGCTGGCAGGTCACATTCTCCAAGTACAGGACTGTAACCCTCTGGGGGAATGCACTTTTCATACCGTGAAAAGACACTTTCCAGCAACCCTGTGCTTAAACCAGTAAAAGAACACAGGTTAAAATTCATTTGGGTTTATTCACAATTTTATCACAGAAACAGAACAGTCAGATGGAAAGAGCCCTGGAAATGATTTGAAAAGACAAGAGATTTCAGCCAGGGCTTACGTGTTATCACTCTTCAGCCGCAGTTTCCATTGTAAAAGAGGAATGATATCCTCCTTGGTTTTATCCATTTTGGTCAATAGTTTAAAAAAAATAATAATGTGCTATTATGTTCATGTGCATTCAAGAGGTGGATTTTATAGATGAGGCAACAGGATGAAAAAAGGTTAAGCAATAGCTAATAATTGGTAGAGCTAAGAAAAGTTTGTCCCAGACAGCCAGACTCTGGAGTTTATGACACTAAGCCCCTATTTTTACAACACCTCTCACAAGTGACATCATTATTATGAGGTATAATTAAAATTAGTAAAAATTTTCAGTACTACTATGCTGCTTGTAGAATCCTCAAATGAACTGAGAGCAAGCCCACAAATTCACACTCTCTGCTTCAGAAAAACATTGGGGGTAAAAGGCCAGAAGCAAGTGAGCTGTGGCCTTGGCTCTTAGGAACCCGTGGGGCCTTGGAAATGTCTAGACCTTTGAGTTTGCATCTTCATCCACCCTGTGACATTTGTCTTTGACTCTCTCCCCTTCCTTGACTCACAGATTTTGTCGAAGCTTGCAATTAAGAAAGTAGATGAAAAAGGTGCTTTACAAAAAAAAAAGTGTGGGTGTACTATCATTACAATATCTTTTAAAAGACACGTGCTGACCTGGTTTTTACAAATTCCCATTTTAATCTACCCCCACATTCTTCTACGTTACTCGAGGCCTGATTTTGGAAAAGACACCTCCAGGTTTTTCTGACTACATTTTTCATTAACACTGACGACATGACACTATTTTTAGCCACTGTGTGCACCTGTGCCTTGGAAATCAGCAACTGTCAAAATACTGCACTTTTTTTCCCAGTTCATTAAGCTTACCCTAGAGTTATACTTGCTCTCACTGACCTGAGGGACTTGGAATTATCTTTGTATTACTTTAAAATTATAATATGAAAACACCAGGAGATAGTTCATCATTTCAAAAGGACACAATGTAATATATGTTTGAAATCCCCATTGAACAACGTAGCCAACTAAATGCTCTCCTCTCCTCTAATGGGTATGGAGACAGTTAGTATAAGGAAATGGCTTTATTTTCAGGGCTAGGAGTGGTAAAGTCACTTTTTGACCCTAGAAAGCCTGCACTGATCCCCTGATCCCTAAAGACGCAGCCAGAGGCAGTGCAAAGGGCATGGGATTTACAGGCAAGCATCTTAGTTTAACTCCACAGAAACCCCAAGGCAGGAAGCATCACCACTCACCTTTTCAAGAGGAAAGCTAGGCCCCTCATTAGAGTTGAGGTATCATGCCCAGAGTTCCTCACTTAACAAGGGCAAGAAGCCCACGTGCTCCCCAGCATAGAGGCCTTCAAAGAAACACCAGACACTGTTCATCAGTGTCAGCTGCTGGTCCAGCGACTTCTGATGAGTGTTTAGTTCAACCATCCTGAATGAAAATCTCCCAAACAACGTGCCAACGTGCTACTGAAAACATTACAAATGCTATCCAGAGCCTAGGGTAGTTTTTTGTTGTTGTTTTTTACTATCAGAAACAAAAAATTGTCTGCAACAGTAAGGACTGGTTGATTTGGAGTTAAAAAAATCTACATGGGTCATCAAGTAAGTAAGAAAGAAGAGCACCCATGTGCCAAATGCTGGTATTAGCAAACTCCAGCTTTTCCTTTTTGGGGGTGGGGGAGAGGCAGGGGAAAGAGGATGGGGAAGGGAATAGCAGACAGGCAAGAAAAACAAATGAAAGGCACTCAATTTCAATTGTGGACTGGGTCACAGTCCACATACACTTATGTTCACCAAGAAGTGTTCACCATTCATCCTAGCCAAAGCCAGAACTGCCCCAAAAGCCCTGTTACCAGAAGAAAGGGTAAATAAATGGTGGTGTGTTCACACAAGGGAACAATACAAGAATGAACAATCTGTAAGCACGCACAACAATGTGGGTGACTCTCAAACTGCTGAAAAGAGGCTAGACACACAAAAATAAATATTTATGTAATTTCATTTATGGACAAGTTAAGAAAAAACCATCTACGGTATCAAAAGTCAAGACAGTAGTTACCCCTGGAGATGAGAATGACCAGAAGGGAACAGTAGGAAGGTTTGGGGGATGCTGGCAATATTCTGTGTCTTGATCTGGTTGCTAGCTACAAGGCAATTATTTTATATATATATATATATATATATATATATATATATATGAAAGTGAAAGTGGTTCAGTTGTGTCCGACTCTTTGCGACGCCATGGACTATACAGTCCATGGAATTCTCCAGGCCAGAATACTGGAATGGATAGCCTTTCCCTTCTCCAGGGGATCTTCCCAATGCAGGGAATGAATCCAGGTCTCCCGCATTGCAGGCAGATTTTTTTACCAGCTGAGCCACCAGGGAAGCCCATATATACATGTATATCCTGCTTGTATACTGTAACTCAACAAAAAGTTTTAAAATGAAGCTATGAGCTAATGGGTAACCTTACTACTGACCACAGCAGAATCGTGTAATGTGGAGAGCGCTGCAAACAAAGATTTAAAACTGTACATAGCAGAACACTTGCCACTGAAGTTCTAAATCCAAACCCTGAAGCTACTTCTATGCTCAGCCCCCAGACCAAGTTCATTCCCCTTCCAGTTCTGTGTCTGTATAATGCTTCCCCAACACACTGAGGTGTCAGTCTGCTAGGCTTGCTGTCATCAGGCTAAATGCAATAACGTGAGCAAAAGCTTGGCAAATATAGCACCAGGCCCGAACACCGATTTGGCTGGTGCCAGTTCTTATTATTCCTGGAAACAAATTAAGAAAAATTGAGAGTTCGTATCTTCTCATTTCCAGTCAGGATGCTTTTAACAGGACCAAAAGAACAGGAAAATAATTCAGCATTACACAGTTACATTTCAATTACAGATTAAAATTAGAATATTACTGCTCAAGGAGAGAAGGCAGCAAAGGCAGGAATTGGCTAATAAATAAAAATAGGCACTATTTTTTAATCAATTATCCACCAGACTATTTACTGGGCACTTCACAAACATTTTTCCATGTTTTTATATAAGAGAGGCATGAAGTAGATAACATTTTCCCTCGAATGGAAGATAATCATTTTTGTTTCCAAAATTAGGATGTGCCTTATAATCAATACATTCATTTAGTGCAATTTGTACTTTCCTACTCTAACAAAAAATATTAGAGGAGCATGTCATAATCAGTGGAGTGACAACAGAGTTAACTTATAAATTATCCCCACTTTCACTGAAGAGAGGGCTTCCCTGGTGGCTCAGATAGTAAAGAATCTGCGTGCAGTGTGGGAGACCCAGGTTCGATTCCTAGGTCGGGAAGATCCCCTGGAGAAGGAAATGGCAATCTACTCCAGAATTCTTGCCTGGGGAATCGTGGCAAGGATATCCTGGCAATTCCCTTGCCACCAGGATTCCAGGATCCTGGTGGGCTATATAATCCATGGGGGTCACAGAGTCAGACACGACTGAGAGACTAACACACTTTCAGTGAAGTAACCGATACTCAAAAAGGACAAA
Organism: Redunca redunca; assembly: GCA_006410935.1. Lineage (NCBI taxonomy): Eukaryota > Metazoa > Chordata > Mammalia > Artiodactyla > Bovidae > Redunca > Redunca redunca. The sequence goes on from SJYQ01002481.1 coordinate 446,669, forward strand.
CAGCTTTCCTGGGGGCATGCCACTAGCAAGGGGGCTGAGCCAGGCCTGGGGACCATGACTCAACTGCTTGAAATCCAGTCTGTCTACCCTCACAGAGAAGGAACAATAATTTGCTATGCCTGGTTAGAAAGAAATCACACTCAAAAATGTTTTGTTAAATACTTCACTCTGTATTTTGGTAGATATGCAAAGGAGTTAAGAGAACTATCTGAAACTCAACAAAATAGAAACTGAAACGGCAGCTGTCTATCAACTGGGGTAACACTGACCTCAGGATGACTGTGGGGGCTCAACGAGGTAAACTATGAAGAATCCAACACAGATGCAAGGCGGTGATGTTATTTTGCCCAAAGAAATGAAACATCCCCATACAGGGAGCCGTGAAAGACATTTCAGAAACCCCAAGGGCAGCAGCAAATTGCCATCTCTCTGCCAGTTAATCAGGGACCAATATGGAGCCATTTCATCCCTGTGGACTAGCTGATTGATGGGTGTGAGATGTGAAGGATGAAGAACTGTGGACAACAGTACAGTGAGTCTTAACACATACCCATGCCTTTCCATCTACCCAGACTAAGAAACCGACATTACAAATATCAGAGTTCCAAACCAACAAGCTTCTCACAGGAAACCCACGTATAAGGAGGAAAAGTAGCCTTTCTCACTTCCAACATGAATTCACAATTTTAAATCGACCATCCCCAAGTTGTTCAAAGATGCAGCTTTTAAAGAAAAAAAATGAGCCTCTTGCAGAAAGCACATCACACACTGTTTGCCTCCATCCATCAGTCTCTCAGATGTGGTTTCTCCTTCAACTGCTTCAGCTGAAATGAGCTCCTCCAGGTAGGTCTGAAAGCTAAACTTGTTCAGAAAGAGCAGGAGTCAGAGCAGCAGAAAGAAAGGACAGATACTGGTCTCTCCACACCTGGGCAGTCAGCGTATGGTCCTGCCTCCTGCCAACAGCTTCCCCCCCCTTCTCAGGATAACAAGCCCACAAGAAATAACCCAAAGAAGGTGGGAAAACTATGCAAAGTGTGACATGAATGATGACCTTTCTGATCAGTTTACCGTCTTTAACATTATACACCTGGAATCTATTAGAGGGCTTCCCAGATGGCGCTAGTGGTAAAGAACCCACCTACCAACACAGAAGAGGAGCCTGGTGGGCTACCGTCCATGCAAAGAGTCGGACACAACTGAAGCGACCTGGCACGGTCTGTTAGAAAGACTTGCTTTTCCTAAGCTGACTACAGAAGTAACCAAGCTTTTGCAAGGAAAGCTGAAGAGCCAGTTTTGACCAGGCCCTTCTCATTTATGCCCATTTACTGCTGCTGCTGCTAAGTCCTTTCAGTAGTGTCCAACTCTGTGCGACCCCATAGACGGCAGCCCACCAGGCTCCCCCGTCCCTGGGATTCTCCAGGCAACAACGCTGGAGCGGGTTGCCATTTCCTTCTCCAATGCGTGAAAGTGAAGTCGCTCAGTCGTGTCCGACTAGTAGCGACCCCATGGACTGCAGCCTACCAGGGTTCTCTGTCCATGGGATTCCCCAGGCAAGAGTACTGGAGTGGGGTGCCATTGCCTTCTCTATTTACGATCATTTATGACCATTGCGCATTACCTAACATGCCACTGGGGACAAAGTGCACAGGAGTCACCCAGGCAACAAACATTTCACAAAAACAAATAGAAAAGAATATGCAATTCTGGCTGCACACTCAGATCATACTCTAATA
>SJYQ01002482.1:0-24807 GCA_006410935.1 Redunca redunca
CGGGTTATGTTGCCCTCTGAGGTTCCAAGGCTCACCACAGATTTGCCAATGAGAGTGTTTCCTGGTGTATGGAAACTTCTCTCTTTTTAAAGACTCTCTTCCTGGGATGGGTCTCCGTCCCTCCCTCATTTGTCTCTCTCTTCATCTTTTATATTTTTTTCCCTACCTCCTTTCGAAGACAGTGGGCTGCCTTTCTGGGTGCCTCATGTCCTCTGCCGGCATTCAGAAGTTGTTTTGTGGAATTTACTCAGCATTCGAATGTTCTTTCGATGAATTTGTGGGGGAGAAAGTGGTCTCCCTGTCCTATTCCTCTGCCATCTTAGGACTGCCTCCTAACTTGGCATTGTTAAAAGGTGATTTATTTTAGATAAATGATTATCTTTCTAGGTATTTAAAGCTTGTCCTGTGTGTGTCAGAGTTAATAAAAAATTTTTATGGGCATCTTTCTTTGGTTAAACAGAAAATACAGAATGTAGTATAGTAATTTCTTCATGAATCAGGCTCATCCTGATAAAAAGGTTCATCATATTCTGTGGTAATATCATCTCTGCCAGTCTGTCCCAACCCGCTGTGTCTGTGCTCCCCTAATTTGATTCTAGGTGCTCAGCCAGTCATTTTCTCTATTTCTGTATTAGTGATAGCTACTCCTTCCTTTTCTTGTTTGCTATGGGTTGAGAAGATAGGTTAGCAGACTTTTGTTTATAATCACATATTAAATAAGAATCTAAAGGGGAGGGGCATGGATAGTGGTAGAAGACTTAAGAGATTCGAACTGTGTATATGTATAAAGTAAGTAAGCTACATGGATATATTGTACAACACAGGGAATGTAGACAACATTTAAAAATAGTTATTAATGGAATTTAACATTTAAATGTTGGGAGTCAATATATTGTAAGCCTAAGACTTACAATATTGTATTGAGGTACAGTATTGTACCTCAACTATACTTCAATAAAAAAGGAATGATAATTATGTGATACGATGTAGGCATTAGTGAATGTTACAGAATCATTGTATTATATAAATTCCCATTCATGTTAAAGAATCATATTGCATTATATAAATGTATTAAATCAACATATCNNNNTTGCCACTTTAAACTTATGCAATGTTATATTTCTATTATATCACAATTTAAAAATTTTAATTAGCAATATTTTTTTTAAAGACTGAAAGGAATGGAAATGACAGAAAAAAAGAATCTATGTTTTCTGTGAGAATCAAAGAATAAAATTCAAGATTTTAATATTGAAATACTGTGATATTTAGGAATCTTAAGTCAACTCTTTACCGGCTGAGCCATCAGGAAGCCCTAGTAGCAATTTACTAGTTAGGTTAATAGTAGAAAATATGCATAAAGTTCATAAGGTTATAAAGCAAGTTATAACAAAGAAGCTTGTTGTGGTAAAGTGTTTGGATGTTTGCTATAATACTGATTGATTTTAAATTACTAATATTGATGACTCTCTATCATCTCCCCCTTCCCCCAAGAATTCTAGTTCACAGTTAATCAAGAAAGTGGCAATGGCACCTGTTAAACAGTTGGCACAAGGAGGAACTTCTGTGGTAACCTCTGTTCCAAAGCCTTCCCCAGTGCAAGTAAGTTGTGACTTGTGGTCATGTGAACCCTGGTTATCTTCTCATATTTTGTTATTATTTATTGTTAGCTATTTCCTGAAGAGAACAATCCACTGATATATGAGGACACTTACTAAACTGGGAACTGTTGGAAGTATGGGAAACACAAGATGAACATGGTATATGTTTTTGGAATATCATGTTTATTTGAATGTATTAAGTTAATTCAAGGTGTGTCTAATGTTTATGTGTCCCAGGGTCTATAAGCAGGTGCTGGGACAGAATTTTGGTGTCTGGGATGTTTATAAAGGATTGATAGCTGTGGAAGGGAAGGAGAATAGGAGTTTGAACTAAATGCAGGCCCAGTAATGCCTTGGCCACCCTGATGGGGAACTCTGGAGCAAGGGTGGCCTGTCAAGAGTTGTCTCACTGAGTGCCATCTTGGTTGGGTGAACCACAGTTCCCCCTCTGTGATCAGTCACCGGATGTGGACTCTCCAGGGAGAGTTGTGTTCATGGCAAGGTAATGTTCTGTAGCTGAGACAGATTCTGAAGGAACTGACAACTGTCATCTCTCTAAATAGCATCCCCATGATGACCCTGTATGCGAGACAACAAAAGAGACTCAGATCTATAGAGTGAACTTTTGGACTCTGGGGGAGAGAGAGAGGGAGAGGGTGGGATGAGATGGGAGAATGGCATTGAAACATGCATACTATCATGTAAGAAACGAATCACCAGTCGATGTCTGATGCAGGATGCAGGATGCTTGGGGCTGGTGCAAAGAGAAGACCCAGAGAGATGGTATGGGGTGGGAGGTGGGAGGGGATTCATGTTTGGGAACGCATGTACACTCGTGATGAATTCATGTCAATGTTTGGCAAAACCAATACAGTAATGTAAAGTAAACTAAAGTTAAAATAAAAATTAAAAATAAATAAATAAATAAATAGCATCCCCAACAGCTAGGATAACACACCATCTTTCTTTGTGATGCTATATCGCAGTCTCCTCCTTGAAGCACTGGGACTTATGTCCTCATACATGTTGGAAACCAACTCTCCTTGGATTCTAATAGGTTTTTTCCTTGGAGAAGCAGAGAAGAGGAAGTTAGTAGGGTAGACTAAAGTCCCCACCGCTGCAGCTGACATCATCATTTCCCTCCACCATCCATTCTGGATTCCTTCCACCCTTAACTACCAATTCTGTTGGGTCTTAACTGGTAGTGTGATCAGACTTTTATCCCTGAGGGATCTGAGGTCCAAATTGCAGTCTCTTTTTTTTTTTTAATAAGTTTATTTATTTCTTTATGGTTGTGCTGGGTCTTCATTGCTGTGCGTGGGCTTTTCTCTAGTTGCAGTGCACAGGCTTCTCATTGTGGCGGCTTCTCTTGCTGTGGAGCACAGGCTCTAGGGTGTGTAGGCTTCAATAATCTTGGCACATGGGCTTAGTAGGTAGGATCCCTGGGCTCTAGAGCACAAGCTCAGTAGTTGTGGTGCACGGGCTTAGTTGTTCCACAGCACGTGGGATCGTCCTGGATCAGGAATCAAACCCATGTCTCCTGCATTGGCAGGTGGATTCTTTACCACTGAGCCACCAGGGAAGCCCCACCAGTCTTTTTAGGCAAGAGTAGTGGCACTTGTCCATTTATCGCCATAATTGGACAAGGAAATAACCAAGAGCCAGTAAGTGAATCACCTGGATTCACTGCATAAACTCCTTGACCTTCACTGTATAAAAGGAACCCACCCTATTCCAGATGTCAGGTCTGTCACCCCCATCATGGTAACGATTCTTCTCTTTCCTGCTGGTTAGTAGATAATGCAACCTTGAAGTCCCATGAGGCAGCCATAGTGTCTACTTCCTAGGGATTCCTGTTGCATTTTTTGGTGAAAGCGTGCACACTGTGGGCAGGAATGGAAAGCACAGAAACCCCCAGTGGGTTTGGGGAGTAATAGTAAGTAGATCCATTCATCCTTCTACTGTTTGATTTTTTGGTTTTTCATGTTTTTGTCCATATAAAATTTTTTTATTCAGTGAGTACACCTAAGTCTTAGAAAATGGAGGATGGAATTCTGTCTTCATAGAGTATTATCTTTGAGTTCGCATTTCACCTGGTTTCTGCAGGCTTTTCTAAACTAAGCAGGCAGCTTCTGGATCCTGCCAGATATGACACAGTCAGTGGATTCCATGGTCATGGGACCACGGTTGTCCTTCCTTTGCTGTATAGAAGGTACATCTTCCTGCAATGTTATGTGAAATCCCATGCTGTAGATCAAACATGGTGTTTAAAGTTTCAAAATTGTTTGACCATATTAGTTCCTCTAACATTAGAGATGATGAGCAGTGAATCTGATTTTAAACATAGTTTTTCTTTTACCCAATAACGGCTACCATTTATTGAGCACTTAATATGTTGACCGCTGTAAGTGTTTTTCATCCTTCTCCTCACTTCATTTCGTCCTGTGACAACTCTATGAGGAAGTATCATCTCCATTTTATGTGTGTGAAAATAGGTTTAGAGAAGTTAGGAAATTTGCATGATTTCTGCTAATATGTAGCAGAGGGCCATTTGAGTCAAGGTCTGACTCTGGAAACTATTCTTTATTACCTCTGTACTGATTGTCCCAAACTCTAGGTTCCCCCCAAACTTAGTTTATTTTAAGGAGATCATTGGGCCAAAGAGCATGAATTTAGGCCTATTGATGTCTGCTCTGTATTGTAAGAAGTAATTATGTTTCTTAAAAGGGGATTTTGTTTTGGTGATCAGTCAGATGTGGACACCAAATACCACCACAAGGAGGTATGTGAAAGTGAAAGAGATTTACTATACTGACAGGTCTTAGAAGAAGGGGCATGGCACGCCATGCAGGAGGGCGTGTGGGAGGAGGCTTGGGGCAGGTTCGACCAAACAGGTGGTATCCTGAGAGAGAATAAGTACCTGGGGGGCAAGTGGCTTTGTTGAGAGTTCCTATGGATTGAATTTCACTGGTGTGTTTGAATGGCACTAGGTCACAGTCAGGAGGGCAAAAAGAGAACTTGTAGGAGGAGCCAGCCTTATCACACTGGGTCACCTGGTCACCTGGGCGAGGTGTTCACAGCCTGTTTTCAGGATGTTGAGGCACCAGTAAAATATGAAGTTGAAGAATTGATAAGATTATTTTATGAAAGATTTTCTCTTCTGCAGTACTTTGAGTATATCATTTCTTTTATCTTTGTGAAAAATATTCATTTATTTTTGGACGTGCTGGATGTGTCTTCGTTGCTGCGTGGGCTTTTCTCTAGTTGCGGCAAGCGGGGGCTGCTCTTGATTATGGTGCGCAGGCTTTTCTTGTTGCAGAGCACCAGCCCTAGGAGCACAGGCTTTAGCAGTTTTGGCACCTGGGCTCAGCAGTTGCGGCATGTGGCCTTAGTTGCTCTACAGCAGGTGGATTCTTCCTGAACCAGGAGTCAAACCTGTGTCCCTTGCATTTAACAGGTGGACCCTTATCCACTGGGCCACCAGGGAAATCCTATCATTTTTTAAATTGTATCTATTTCTTAAAGATTTAGTATATGTGGTTGTTCCAAAATGATACATATATGTGTTGTTTCATTCTTTACTACCATTGCTCTTTCCATGTAGTGCGTGCATAACTTATCTTAGTTTAGACTGATGCATATTTTAAGCTAGGTCGCTCCTTAGTGGTAGGCTAAAGCAGTAGAAATATCAGTGAATTAGTGAAAAATATCTGTGTCCACTTTGAGAGGTCAGTTCAGTCATTCAGTCGTGTCCGACTCTTTGCAACCCCATGAACCGCAACACGCCAGGCCTCCCTGTCCATCACCAACTCCCAGAGTTTACCCAAACTCATGTCCATTGAGTCAGTGATGCCATCCAGCCATCTCATCCACTGTCGTCCTCTTCTCCTCCTGCCCTCAATCTTTCCCAGCTTCAGGGTCTTTTCAAATGAGTCAGCTCTTTGCATCAGGTGGCCAAAGTATTGGAGTTTCAGCTTCAACATCAGTCCTTCCAGTGAACACCCAGGACTGATCTCCTTTAGGATGGACTGGTTGGATCTCCTTGCAGTCCAAGGGACTCTCAAGAGTCTTCTCCAACACCTAATTCAAAAGCATCAATTCTTCGGCGCTCAGCTTTCTTTATAGTCCAACTCTCACATCCATACATGACTACTGGAAAAACCATAGCCTTGACTAGATGGACCTTTGATGGCAAAGTAATATCTCTGCTTTTTAATATGCTGTCTAGGTTGGTCATAACTTTCCTTCCAAGGAGTAAGCGTCTTTTAATTTCATGGCTGAAATCACCATCTGCAGTGATTTTGGAGCCCAAAAAAATAGCCACTGTTTCCCATTTCCCCGTCTGTTTGCCATGAAGTGACGAGACCGGATGCCATGTTCTTAGTTTTCTGAATGTTGAGCTTTAAGCCAACTTTTTCACTCTCCTCTTTCACTTTCATCAAGAGGCTTTTGAGTTCCTCTTCACTTTCTGCCATAAGGATGGTGTCATCTGCATATCAGAGGTTATTGATATTTCTCCCAGCAATCTTGATTCCAGCTTGTGTTTCATCCAGTCCAGCGATTCTCCTGATGTACTCTGCATATAAGTTAAATAAGCAGGGTGGCAATATAAAGCCTTGACATACTCCTTTCCCAATTTGGAACCAGTTTGTTGTTCCACGTCCAGTTCTAACTGTTGCTTCCTGACCTGCATACAGGTTTCTCAAGAGGCAGGTCAGGTGGTCTGGTATTCCCATTTCTTTCAGAATTTGCCACAGTTTATTATGATTTGAATTTTAGGCATTTTTTAAGAAATGAGGGTCTAGAACCTGGATGACTCTCTGTAGTCTGTTAAATTTGCATACAATTCATTTCACTATGTATAACTGATTTTTCACAATTTATTTCACATATACCCAAGCTTTTTTCTCTCCTGTCCCCTAGACATGCCTATCAGTGCCAGTGTGGTCTTGGAAAGCATGGCAATAGCATAGCCTGGTCTGCTGCTGCTGCTGCTGCTAAGTCGCTTCAGTCATGTCCGACTCTGTGTGACCCCATAGATGGCAGCCCACCAGGCTCCCCTGTCTCTGTGATTCTCTAGGCAAGAACACTGGAGTGGGTTGCCATTGCCTTCTCCCGCCTGATCTAGCATATGCAAAATTAATGATTAACACAGTTCATCCATTATAGCAGTGTTATTACACATAGCGTAAGGCTGGGATCGTGTAACTCCATGCCTCTTAAGAGGTGCAAGTATCAGGTGAGGTACAGGTAATAGCTAAATTAGAAAGAGTTACAAAGGACAGATTTTGTTTTGGAGAGAGGATAAAATATTGACAAGGAAAGTAGAAACGCTATAAATGCTTCTACTCACAAAAAACAGGACTCTTCCTGAGATTTTCCTTATTTTGCTTCATAAGGAAAAGGGACCACCCGGGAAGGCAGTGGCAACCCACTCCAGTACTCTTGCCTGGAAAATCCCATGGACAGAGGGGCCTGGTGGGCTGCAGTCCATGGGATGGCTAGACATGACTGAGCGACTTCACTTTCACTTTTCACTTTCATGCATTGGAGAAGGAAATGGCAACCCACTCCAGTGTTCTTGCCTGGAGAATCCCAGGGACAGGGAGCCTGGTCTAGTAGTACAGAGAATTAATGGCAGAGTACAAAACATTCACTGAAGAAGGAGTATGTATTTACTGTCTGTAAACCTAAAACAGTTTATTAGGAAATCTCCAAAAGGATTCAGAGGAAACTGCATAGTACTTCATCTCAATATGGTTGTCTCAAATATTTATTATCCAATTTGTGATTTCTTGTATTTAACTTTTTATCCTGCAGGTGGTGCTGTAATCACTCCTCTTCATTTAATAGAGGCTAGAAGAAACAACTGAGATTCTTTTCCATGTGAAAATAACACAATCACATAATATTTATTATTACAAATTTCAAAAATGTTACGTCTTTATTAAGGCTACATAAAAGTGGCTTATCTGAATATAAGATGATCAGTAGATCTCACAGCTTTGAACTTACTAAAAAGCAGAATATTGCAGAATAGGAAATTCTGTATTTTCATATAAAAACTTACTATTTCAGATCCTTTTTGGAGATATATTAATATGTTTAAGGACTGTGCGCTTGGCACTGTTTTTTAAAAACAATCCCAAGATAGTAGGTACCATTGCTATCCTTGTTTTCTTTCAGACAGGAATCAAGAAGGTTAGCAAGACTAAGTAACTTACCTGAAGTGGATGCTTGGGTGTCAGTGAAAAATAGGTAGTTAATGAAACCTAAAAATAGGTGAGAATGAAACCCAGAGGTACTAGAGTCCAGATCTGGTAAATGATTTTACATTGCCTTAGACTGCTGCTGCTGCTGCTAAGTCACTTCAGTCATGTCCGACTCTGCGCGACCCCATAGACAGCAGCCAACCAGGCTCCCCCGTCCCTGGGATTCTCCAGGCAAGAACACTGGAGTGAGTTGCCATTTCCTTCTCCAACGCTTGAAAGTGAAAACTGAAAGTGAAGTCGCTCAGTCATGTCCGACCCTCAGCGACCCCATGGACTGCAGCCTTCCAGGCTCCTCCGTCCATGGGATTCTCCAGGCGAGAGTACTGGAGTGGGGTGCCATCACCTTCTCCGTGCCTTAGACTAGTAGAGCATAATATGAAAGCGAGGCAGTCAAGATGCATCTGTAGTCTTAAGTGTGAAATGAGGCACCCACGTGATGCATAGCATAGTAACGCGTATCTCAGTATCTGCTGCTTTCAATTTCAGTCAGTGGCTGTGCCAACCAACGTGGTCACAGTTACTCCTGTAAAGCCCGTGAATACTGTAACAACCCTGAAGCCTTCAAGTGTGGGAACAGCATCTGCCCCCTCAAATGAGCTCAATCTCAAAACAGAGAACTCGGCCTCTGCTCAGGCTAACCTTTCTCCGGTAAGCTCTCACTTGCCCCTTACATAAATCAAGCGCTCTACACGTTTTCTTGAATCCTGTTTTCTAGCCAACATTTGTGTTTGTATTTCTGTATTTAGACGATGCTAGAAAATGTGAAGAAATGTAAGAACTTCCTCGCAATGTTAATAAAACTAGCGTGTAGTGGATCCCAGTCCCCGGAGATGGGGCAGAATGTGAAGAAGTTGGTAGAGCAACTTTTGGTAAGTTCGGACTATAAAAGCTCTCTAAGAATCCATACAACTGGTTTTAAGTGGGGAATAAGTATGTATTTTTAAATGAAGTTTATCTTAAAAAATGGATTTTTGGATAAACTTTACTTTTGCTTCTGGAAAGCTCTGTAATGATATAAACCTTAGAGTTGTAAATCTTGTCTATCGGGTCATTGCCCTGTATCGATGGGGGTTGGTTTTAGGAACCACTGTAGATACCAAAATCCCCGGATGCTCAAGTTCCGTAGTTGACCCTCCTTGTCTGCGGGCTCCGCATCTGCGGATTCGACCAGTCACGGGTTGTAAATCTTGTACCCCATCCTTAACTGGTTGAATCTGGATGCGATCCTGCGCACACGGAACGCGGGGATCCAGAGGGCAGAGTGTGTATTACTTTTTGTTTGCTAGTCTTCCTTCTCTTAGCCTAAAGACAGCTTTGGAGGGAAGGTTGACTTTTTGTTTTTTTGGTTAGATAAACTTGTTTGGGGGATATTTGGCCTCATGGAAAGAGGTGGTTGAGAAAGTACTTTGAGAGCTTTTCTCAAGATCATTATAGGTATTCTTTATAGTCCACTGGTTTATCTTGTACCTTGAATGAATCTTTCACCCATGTATGATTTTTGTAACAGCTCACATTTGGTCATCTGGAAAATAACTGGTTCAGTGGGTTGTATAGATCTTCCAAATGTTGACAGATCTGTTTTTTAAAGTATCAAAAAAATCATACTTGTAATCTAACAATCACATCAGAAAATTTTTTCAGTACAGAGAAGCTGGGATTATGGTTACACATTTTCCAAAATTTTAATTTTGGCTTGAGAGCTCTGATTTTTATCATTAGCAGCAAAAACTTGACAGTTGTTTTCCTTACAGTGACAGGTTTGGTTGTTTTTTTTCCTTTTGAGAGAATGTCTCTCAAAATACCCCAGTGTGAATAACCACAGCTGGTTTGATATTCTTTCCAGTGAACAAAAAGAAAAAAAAAAACTACAAAAAACAGCTAATTCACCTAGCAGCTCATTGGAAAAGTGCTTTTCCTTGAGTATCTTACTTTGGCTTGCTCTGTGTGTGGTTGGTTCCCAGTAGGTTACACGCAGTATTTTTAAAAGATGGTTACTAAAGTCTTGAGATTTGGTAAAATTAAATTTTACTGTTTGATCAAAGACATTTTTGAGTGGAACTAGTTCTGTTTTTTGTTTTTTTACTGTACCTGCTTTGCAATGTAGAATATGACAGCTATTTAAAACTGCCAGCAGTTTTATTCAGTGTTGCTTTGGTACCATTGGTGCAAATCTCAGCACAGTGAAAAAGGCCCAAAAATGATTAGTTATTAATGTGAGAATAATTTAGACCTCATAGACCCCTGCAATGTTTAGAGTCCAAAGTGGCATGGAAGGGTTCCTAAGCCCTTTGAAACAATAGCATGTATATTATTGTGGCCTTGTAATAGCATTCTAAAAATACAGTCTAGTCACAGTTAAAGTAATTTAAAAATTGGAAAAGCAAAACAAAACAAAATCCCAAGCCCCCACACCAGGTAACTTTTCAGTTTTCTGCCCTAAGTAATGTAGGACTCCTGTGTTTTTACTTCTTAGTTTGTTCTTAACAGACTGTGGTCTTAATACTGTCACCTTGCCATTTAGCCAGCTCTCATCTCACTTTCACTTTGCTTACTGAGATCATAAAAAATAATAATAATTGCTTCATTGTATTCTATATTAAAAAAGCATGTTTATTCACTTTGTAGGGGACATAAAAAAAAACCCACCTGTATTTAATGATAGGCTTTGACTTTATCACTGTTGGAAGCTTGTTATATCTCCAGTCATGAATTACACACTTTTCCTCTTGTAAAATATTTGTAAACCTAAAAGTGTTTTTCCTATTCTTCAGGATGCAAAAATTGAAGCAGAAGAGTTTACTAGACAACTGTATGTTGAACTCAAGTCTTCACCTCAGCCTCACCTAGTTCCTTTCCTTAAGGTAAAGTTATGTGTTACTTTGAAGAAATTGTTTGGATTGGATTACTTTAAAGTAATTTAAAATCTGAATATTTCAATATGACAGCAACTTAATATGAAGATAGTTAACAGTAGGAGAAACCTCTTAGGGCTGTTGTAATCTGTAAAGCACATTTATAATCCATATTCTTTGGATTGGAACATGCTGAGAAAACAAAAATAACATCTTCATGAATATAACTTAATGATTATATTATTTAATGCTTATATCCTGAAAGATTCTTAACTTAAAAAAAGTAGGGTCTCTTCTTTGTCCTATTATTTCTTAGTGTCAGAAATAGTCAACCTCATGGTGCCAAATTTAGTGGGAACACTATTATATTTGGGGTTAGGGAAAGCTATTATCTTTAAAAATTAATTTATAATGTTAGACATTCTCTTCTCTAAGATTTATTGAATTAAATAGATTTTGATGGAGAACAATATCTTTGATAATAAGAGCTTTGTTTGGCAGACTGGAAAATTATGTTCCTTTTGTATATTTAGTAGCTGGAAAAGAGTTGACTTAAAAGTTATAAAGTTATTAAAGACCTGGGATTATAGCAAACCAAGAGTCCTATACATTTTGAAATAACAGAGTGAAGAGTTGCCTTTAGAAAAATTTGGCATGGTTGTCTAGGGCAGAGGAGTGAGACTTCGTGGAGATGAAAGAAGAGTGGGAAAGGGGTTGGGGCACCAGGCTGTCCGAAGGCTATTAAGATAGTGGAAATTGTCACCAGGAGGCTGACCATGTTAATTAGGAGGGTGCCAGATATTGATCTGAACTGAAAGTGTTTTAGCCAGAGCAGTCTTGGTCTGGGAAGGGAAGATTAAAGAGTCAGCACAGTGCTGAACATCAGATGATGCTGAACATCAGATAACATTTCCAGGTGGCCCTCGTGATTGAGAAGTGGGCAGCAGTTCTTCCTTAGGTGCTTTCGGTACAAAAGGTCTGTGACTCTAGGTGCTCTGTGTGACACTGACAACTCTGTGTAATATGAATCTATGTTTCATACTCATTGGAGACACTGTAGGGGAGAAGAGGGGGGCAAGTAAGTACCTACTATGTGTTCTGTGCTTTGCTAGCTACTTCTGTTTTTTTTAATTTGCACTGTTTGGATTTAATTTTCCATTTTGGAGGTGAGAAAATTGTTCAAGCTAACTTTTGATTAAACACACAGGCCTAGAATGTAGCCTGACTTTATGGCCTATGAAATACTACCTTGACGTTATCAAATATTACTGTTAAGTATTTGCACTTTGCATAGTTTTCTAAGGACTGTAACAAAGCCATTTTTTTTTTCATATCCTTCAGCACTCTGGCGGTTGGATGGTGCACTGGGATGAGGGATTTGGCATTTAAGCTTAACTCTGGTCAGATAATCAAGAGATAAATTAGCATACATATTGTATTTATTTAACATACATATTTTTATTGCTATCTCTTTAAGTCATATTACTTTAACATGTCTTTCCAATTGTGTTTTTTCCAGGTCTCCTCCATCTTTGATTTCTTACTTAAATTTAACTAATCACATCACTTCATATGTTCATGTATTTTCAAAGCAGCTTATTTTCTACCATTTTTAAAGTTTGGGAAAATAACCTTGAGAGACTTTCTTTCCTTTGATACTATTTAAAGATATATAATTAAATCTTCAGTTTAAAAATTTTTAATCTTTTTAAATAAAAAAAGTAAAAGAAGTAACTAAAAGGAAAAGAAGGGAAGAGGAGCCATAGTTCTCATTTGCTTCTTAAGTAAAGGTGGTCTGACTGAATTTAAGTACCAAATCATGGAAACCTTCCAAAACAGCTCAAGAATTCACCAAAAGATAGTCTACTCGCCTTCTCCTTTCTAATCTTTTTTTCTAACTTAAAAACAAAAGCAAATAAAAATCCCAGGGATGAAAAGGGAGAACCTTCTACTTTTTAGTTTAAGCTGTTTTTATTTTTTTAAGCAAGATACAAAGAGACCCAAACTTTAAGTCCAATCAGAAAATACTCTAGCTCAATTAAGAAAATTGACCTTGTTTCTGTTTTATTTTCATGTAAAGACTGTTTCTTTTCAAAGTTTGAAAGTTATTTAACAAAAACTTTTTTTTAAGATTCTGCTGTCCTGTAAACAAAGTTGTAGATTCTAAAGTTATGGGTGATCTATTAATGGGGTTTAGATAAATACAAATAAGTAGAATAAAGTGTTTTATTTTACCATACTAATATTTGATACCAAATTGATACTACGGTCTATAAGCTTAATACTGAGACATAATACTTATGAATTGAAAAATGCAGCACTTTGGAGCTTTATTTATATCCTGGATATTGACAGAAGGTAAACGATTGATAACAGATTTCCTCAGCTGAAACATTGATATACTTTTTATGTTGTCGAGATATGACACACAAAGTAGTTCTATTTTACTAGAGCTCACTTACTCAGTTATCAGTGTTGTTTATTTTTTCCTTTCCTGTTTCTAGAAAAGTGTGATTGCCTTACGACAACTGATGCCCAATGCCCAGAGCTTTATTCAGCAGTGCGTTCAGCAGACTTCTAGCGAGGTGGTCACTACTACCTGTACCACGACATCAACGCCTTCTCCCGTGGTAACAACGGCAACTTCCTCCATCCAGGCTGAGAAGCCTGTTGTTGTTGGTTCGGAAGCAGCGGTGCCTGGAGTTGTGTCCGTACAAACTCTGAAACCACTTGCTGGTCCAGGGGGAGCAAAAACTGGAGTCGTGACTCTTCACTCTGTGGGTCCGGCTGCTGTGCCTGGAGGGACAACAGCTGGCGCTGTCGTGCTGCAGACTCCAAAACCTCTGGTGACATCCCTGCAGAACACGGTGACAGCAGTCTCTCTGCAGCCTGAAAAGCCGCTTGTCTCCGGGACAGCAGTGACGCTGGCGCTCCCCTCGGTACCTTTTGGAAAAACCTCAGCAGCAGCTGTTTGCATTCCGTCTGTGAAACCCATTCTTACTTCCGCTGGGACCATGTCCGACAAGCCCGCCCTTGGCCCTCCACTCCAAATCAAACTCGCGCAGCCGGGCCCCATGCTTGCACAGCCAGCCGGTATCCCACAGGCAGTTAAAGTCAAACAACTAGTGAGTAACTTTTCTTTTCTTCGTCAGTTTCTTCTTTAGAAAAAGTCCAACATTCAGAATACTGGCCAGACAAGTAAAATCAACCCCTGTGTGCCCTTGACCATGGTTGATCAGTTGGTAATGGAACATGTTGGCTTTGTCTGTTTCCCCTTTATTCACAGGCGCAAACACACACATAATTTTTTTCCTGAACCATTTAAGAGTTGTTTGCAGAATGTGACTTTGCACCATTAAATACCATGTATCTCTTAAGGAAAAGGGTTTCTTTTTCTTTGCATTAACTGCAACGTACTATCACACGTGGGAAGTTAATACAGGCACAGTATTTCCTTTGTTGTCCTAACAAGTTCCTTTATAGCTAGTTTGCTTCCTGATGTTGTTTCTAGTAAAGAATTGTTTATTACCCTTATCTGTCTTTTTTTTTTCAGACTCCCTTAATCTAGAACAGATCTCAGCCTTTTGTGGTTGTCCATTGTGTTGTAATAATTTTAAGTGCTTGGGGCTACTTGTTTTTTCAAAATATCCTTTTGTGTAATCATTTCCTCAAGATTAGATTCAGATTAAATTTTTTTGGTAGGCTTGTTATTAACACATAGTTGATGTTATGGTAACATTTCTTTTAAAAATTGCTAAGGAGAGAAGGTGACAATGAAGGGAGGAGATGAGTAAGCAGTAGTGTTTTCTCCTGAACTCTGTAAGTTGGGAAGTTCTTGGGTAAAAGAACTTGGGTGAAATCTGCGCTGTTTATCTATTCGTGTTTAGATAAACCTTACTCAAGACAAGTTTTTTCAGAAGACTGAAAGTACTATTAAGTGGTGGGAGACAGTACATGGTGAATTAATTGAAAATTATGTTTTTTAAATATGTCACCTACCTTTGTCCTATAACAGAACTAACTGTTCTTTTTTGATTTTGGGTGATTGCACTTGTTCTTTATAAACCTCCATGTTAACGGCTATGTTTTGAGTCTCTTTGTTTTAGTGTTTTCTGCTTTTTTGGAGTAGTAAAATCTAAGTAAACTTCGCAGCCTTGTTCATGTGATCGGGACAGAACATTAGTATCTGTGGGTGATGGTCGTTGAGGCAGAGGGCAAACCTTGGGTGTAGAATGAAGGTGTAAAATGAAAGAGGAAAGATCAGTTTGGACAGCAGTCAGACTCTTTTTTTTTTTTTTTTTTTCATCCCTTCCTACTCTGGCTCTGATTTTCAAGTGGAAAACTGTACCTGCCTCATTATGTTTCTCTTGGGTGTCTGAATTTAATCTAAGAGATAAAAGCTTCTTTAGAAGCAGTGATTCTTAAACCTCTGTCTGAACAGCCAGGTTTGGGAGGTGCTGGAACCGTAAATGCCCCAGTGGAAGGTTGCTTTTGGTAACACTGAAGAGAATGGAGACCCTAAATGCCCCAGGGGAGGTCACTTTTGGTAACACTGGAGAGAATGGAGATCCTCTCTATGTGTTATAGCTGATTCTTGAATCAGTGCTCATCTTTATTGAAAATCTCTAGCATATCCACCCCTAAGTGAAATAACACCTTCATAGCTACATAGAGTTTTAAAAACATATCTTGTATGTAGTATGGATTTTGAAATAATTCTGATGAAGGTAAGACAGGGAGAAAACTAAGGATCCCAGAATGTTAAGGAACGATCTACTGGCACTCACAAGCAGTAGATCTCAAAGTAGAATCCATTGTCTTTCCCTTTAGATTATGGTGCTCATGGCAAGAACTTCTAGGTTTCTAGAATGTCTTGAAACAGAAAACTGTCAGGTAATAATATCTTGTGGCCTGCAGGGTGACTCAGTGGGAAAGAATCCACCTGCCATGCTGGAGGCACAGGTTTGATCCCCGGGTCAGGAAGATCTCCTCCTGGAGAAGGAAATGACAGCTCACTCCAGTATTCTTGCCTGGGAAATCCCATGGACAGAGGAGCCTGGCAGGCTACAGTCCACGGGGTCACAAAGAGTTGGACATGACTTAGCAACTAAGCAACAATAATATCTTGACAGCATTTACACTTTATAAGCTTGACTTGTTATACACTAGAAACTATTTCAGTCAAGAAAAATGTAACAAAATCCATTGGTAAATTTTAGGGATTTTTACACTTCTACTTTCATTCTTAAAAGAATGGGAATGATTCAGTTTTCTTATGAATTTTGCTTTCTTGTTTGGCCTTTGTTTCACTTTTAGTCAACAGATTTAATGTCAGTATTCCTACGTTCCTGTTTAAAACAGCAAAAACCAGAGCAGCTAGACTCTGAAGATGCATTGTAATCTGTTTTACAGCAGATTTTTACCTGGGGCACAAAACAGCGTAAGCTGTTCTATATGGTAATGCCACAGAGAGGATTGAACTTGAATGCTCTTTCAAATCAACTAATTTAGAAAATTAGTATTACTTAGGTTTGAAATAGTATTACTCAGGTAGTTTAAGAATATTATCAGTGAATTCATTACAAACCATAGTCCAATTTAATCCTAGGTTGAAGTGAGGAGGAAAACACTCAGGGTGCTAGAAACAAGATGGTAATCAATGCAGCTTATAAGAAACATGGTGAATAATTATTTAAAATGTGAGAGTGCCACGCTGGATCAAATCTGTGGTCCATAAAACTCAGGATGCAGTCTTCAGTAATGGTCTGAACAATGCAAATGTGACTGTGTTGTTCAGTGTCAGGTGTAAAAGTTTGTGTGGTTTATTTCCTTTAATAATCATGAATTTAAAAATTCCCATTAGTACCTTATCCTTTTCTAGCTTGTACAGATTTTTCTCAAGAATTCTATAGGTTTTCTTCCTTCTTAAGATGTTTTAAATGTCACACTTTTAAGTTACAAGAAGCTTCTTAACCTACCATTGCAGGATTTAGTTTTATCATAAATATTTCCCTTATTTCAGATGTTATTTCCCCAGGTGACTGTATTACTTGCATTTCTTTCTTACAGAATTGTAGACATTTGATAAACAAGTGGCCAAGTACATTCAACAAATCATTGTCCAACTACTATTGTTTTGTGGATATAAGAGAAAAATAACTAATTAGTACATTATTAATGTGGTAATTTTCAGTTTTATTATACTGAAGTGGAACTGATCTCCTAAAATAAATTAATCCAGAATATTAGGAAAGATGTGTTGTTGTTGAATAGTATTTTTGTCTCATAGCTAACTAATTATTTTGAAGGAGAACCATAATATCTAGGAAACAAAGATTATTGTTTTATTGAGTCAAGTGGTTCACTCTCAGTTTCTTATTGGACTGACCTAGATCTAGGCTTGAGTAATCAGTTTGTGGGATTTTTTTTTCTCCCCTTTTTTTTGCATGCTGTTAAAAGAGTGAGAGGAGAGGTAGAATTCAGTTGTTGATTGTAATCCCACTAAGACAGGACTAATGAAAGTTTGGGTGAAGAGACTGAGTCCAAGTAAGGCCTACTACCATTTATTTGCCATATATAATTAGAAATTGCATAGAAAAATCTTTATGGGCTATAATTAAGTCAGAGTTTATGTAACAATAGTCTTAACATAGGTTGATTAATGCCAGCTCATTTAAATTTACTTGAAGGATATATATATTTTTTAGGTTTTATTTTGATATGGGGGCATCAGAATTCATAGAAAATAAACTATTAAAACTATATTTACAGTGTATATGTTGTCTTATTTTTGCCTTATTCAAGAAGATGTTTTATTATGAAAATTTCCAAACATAGCAAAGTTGAAGTTTATCGTGAACACTGTATACCAACCACCTAGATTCTACTGTTTACAGTTACTCTACTTGATTTATCCATTCATCAATTATCTTTATTTTTGATACATTTCAAAGCCTTCTTCCTAAAATATTTTATTGTTAATGTCCATATCATTAACTGCCAATCAGTATTTCTTTACTCTTTTCTTGTTTTTAGCTAAAAGGTATATACTGTGACATGCACAAATTTAAATCTATCATTGGATAAATTCTGACAATGCTTAAAAGAAAGTGAAAGTGTTATTCTAGTGGCTTAATTCATGTCTGACTCTTTGAGAGTCCATGAACTGTAGCCCTCCAGGCTCCTCTGTCCATGGAATTCTCCAGACAAGAATACTGGGGTGGGTTGCCATTCCCTTCTCCAAGGGATCTTCCTGACCCAGGGATCATACCCAGGTCTCCCACATTTCGGGCAGGTTCTTTACCATCGGAGCCACAAGGGAAGCCCCTTGACAGAAGCTTACATCTGTAACTCAAATCTGCTTTTCAAGATATAGTGTTACCATCACCTTGAAGTTTCCTTCTCTTCCTTCCCAGTCTGTCTCTACCTGCATGCCTCCAGAACCACTGACTCTTCTAATAATAACTCTTTGTTTTGCTCTCCAAGTAGGACAGATCTATCATACTTGGACCAATTTCCATCTCTCTTAATATCAGTCTCTGTTATATGCCTTATATTAGAGTCTAAAACTGTACTTTCTTTGAAAGAACACTGCTAAATTGTTTTATATTTTCTCACTCGTGGTATTTTATTTTGTTCAGCAAGTGTGCAGGAATATGCTGAACATATGCTCCCAGGTGTTACAGTCATTAGGACAAGGAATGATGGGGATCCAGGATTGTTAAATCAGTTGTCTCATTTGCCTCCTGCCGGGTACATGATCTTGCACTGGACTGGGCCTAGATGGGGCCATGCACAGCCCCGGTCTTGGAGCCCATGTGCAGGCTCACCTCCCCACTTATTCTGTGCCAGGGTCACATGCTGATGCTGGGTTCCTTTGGCCTTCCTACCCCATGCCTCCTGGCTGGTCACCTAGAGGCCTGGAGCCTCCATTCACCTTAGGGGCCAGCCTCTATGTTGTAATTATCATTATATATATATATAGAGAGAGAGAGAGAGAAAGTATCAAAAGTGATTTGAAGACTAACTCAAATTTCTAATAACATTTTATTACTACCTTTCTCTGTCTGCAGTGCAGGAGACCAGGGTTCGATCCCTGGGTTGGGAAGAGTCCCTGGAGAAGGAAGTGGCAGCCCACTCCAGTATTCTTGCCTGAAAAAATCCCACGGACAACAGAGCCTGGTAGGCTACTGTCCATGGGGGTTGCAAAGAGTCGGAGACGACTGAGTGACTTCACTTTCATAATCAAAGTATGAAAAGGATACCAAATAAAAGATAGCAGGGAAGAAAATAAACAATAGGGAGATAAGTCAGGGTTGTTAGGAGTATTTGTTTTGAGTTTTCATCTGAATGCTTAAGTGGGACTCTGAATGTATATTACTTTGTAGAATTTAAATCTGATTCCTAGAACTTGAGGATACAGAAGTATGATCTCAACTGAAATACATCTTTGTTTTCAAGGGTTCTTTGTCTTTCAAGAGTCAGTTCTCATAGAATCATGGCAATTGAATTATTCCAACTTGTATTTCTCCTCTAGGGGCATTAGTTCCTATATGATTATTTACTGGTACATTTTGGATTTCTTGTAAGTTACTTTTGTTTAGTAATATGCACTAGATTTAATTTTATTTGTAAAAGAATATAGAATAAATTATGGGCTTCTCTGGTGACTCAGACGGTAAAGAATCAGCCTTCTATGCAGGAGACCTGGGTTCAATCCCCAGGTTGGGAAGATTCCCTGGAGGAGGGTGTGGCAACCCACTCCAGTATTCTTGCCTGGAGAGTCCCCACAGACAGAAGAGCCTGGTGGGCTGCAGGCCATGGGATTGCACAAGAGTCAGACACAACTGAGCAATTAAGCCCAGCGTATAGAATAAATTAAATACCTCCAGAATTGTTATGATACTAGATCACTTATATTAGCCATATTTGAGTTTGAGGACTTAAAAATAGTTCACTATCAATAGCTGGCTCAAATACATAGTGACTGTTTTTTTTCTTTGAAGTAAAAGAATGAAACTCTCCTATTGTGTTTTTTTCTTCTTTGAAGCTAAAAATAAGGCTCTGCTATTACTTTAATTTCTCTTCTTCTATCCCCAACCTTCACCCTGTGGATTTCTTGAACTGTTATCTTGGAGAATACCTTTAGCATTGCTGTCTTTCAGATACTTTTAAAAAACAACTGATTGAAAGTCATTATCTTTTAGAGGTATATTTTGAAATAGTTATGGATTAAAAGATATACCTGAGATTTGCTTTAAAATAATTGAGAGTAGGGAGAAGTGGGTAGGGATAGAGATGAAATAAAATTGGTCAAGAATTAATCATTGCTGAAGCTATAATGTAATAATGGTATAGGTGTTTTCTTTTTTGTTGTTGTTCCCTCTGCTTTTGTATTTGAAATTTTCCATGGTAAGTTAAAAGCATGAAAATAAGATCTATTTGGAGATTTAAATTGAGCCTTATATAAGTTTGAATTCTACTCTGAAAATTACGGTGTGAAATCATCATGGTTTTCACTTTTGAGCTAGATAAATTTACCACATACAAATTTAAACTTTAAGTAGGCTTTCTTATGATGCTAAGGTAAAGGTATTTGTGGTTAAGTGAGGACAATCATTTGTTCTCTTGTTACAGTTGAAAGTTTGTTCTTTTCTAAAGCAGGTCTAGTTGAAGGACTGTATTAATAGTTTTAATTGTTTCAGGTAGTCCAGCAGCCTTCAGGAGGCCTTGCAAAACAAGTGACCACTCTTACCCATTCCCCAGCATTGACCATCCAGAAATCTGGACAGAAGAAGGTGACAGTGAGCACGGCAATACCTACCAGTCAGTTTTCTCAAGGTAGATAATAGCTAATCTCTGCCCTGTCATGTTGAGTTTGGAAGGAACATGATGGGTTTCTGTACTTTGTTTTTTTCACCATTATATTCAGAGAAGAGAGATTTCTTTTAAATTGAGACCTATGAGAGAAGACTGAAAAATAGCTTTATTATATTCTTTGTACATAGCCACTTTTTAGGGATGTATGTTGTTTTTGATTAAGTCAACACCATTCATGGTATTTTGTAACTAGATAAAACAATCTACTAGTAAATACAGTACTTTTTTTTAACTTATAAATTTTTCTATTGCCTTATTTCTTTTATTAAAAATGTGCTTTTTTCTCTACATTTGGAAGTCAGTCTTACAAATTATAAGAGTCTTTATGTATTTTTAAAATCTACCAATACAAGATATAGTATTAACATGTTTCTTTTCTTCATAGTAACACCTTTTCTTCATAGTATTTTTGTAATGCTGCTAATTCTCTAGACAATTTGGGGAACATATAAAAAGAAATGGAGAGGTCTTGATTTTGTGATTTCTTTTGCAGGGAATAAATTTAATTGTAATGTTTGAATTTAAATATAGTTCTAGGAAGCTTTGAAATTTGATTATTCTATATGCATCGAAAATAGTTATTGTCCTGAATTTTTTCCTAGTGTGGTGTGATTGCTGTTTTTCATTTTACTTTTTCTTTCTTTTGTTTTTATAGCTTCCATTCTAAAGCAAATTACCCTTCCAGGAAATAAAATTCTGTCACTTCAATCATCTGTTCAGAAAAACAAAATAAAAGAGAATGGAACAATATCCTTCAGGTAAAGAAATGAAATGATCAAAATTTTGTCTGATTTAGGAAATTAATATTCTTTTTAAAAACATAAAAGATGACAATACTTACATAAAATAAATTTAATGATGCCTTTTGAAAAAGCTAACAGTGCTTTATTGAATATAATTTATAAGTAGTAAAGTACACAGATCTTAAGTGTAGGGCTCAAGGAATTTTGACAAACGTATACCTGTGTCATCTTAATTCAGACCAAGATGCTAAACATATCCATCATCTTCATGCTCCTTTCACATCAGTTACTTCCAACCCTTGCCTCTGGCAGCCACTATTCTTATGTCCATCACCATAGATCATTTTTGTCCATTCTTGAACTTTACATAAATGGAAAATTACATTATCTGCTCTTTTGCATTTGATTTTTTTCACTCAACATGTGTTTGATATTCATCTACATCATTTTGATTATTAGAAGATTGCTCTTTTGTTCTAGTGAACGGTACTCATTATCTGAATGTAAATTTGCTTGTTTGTTTTCCTGTTGATGGACATTGAGTTGTTCCCAGTTTTTAAATGATTCTATAAAGTTGCTGTAAACATTTCCATACGGATTTTTATATGAACATAGGTTTCATTTCTCTGTAGTTAACATCTAAGAGTAGTATTGTGGGGTCACTAGGTAAGTATGTGTTTTACTATTTAAGAAACTATCAAACTGTTTATCAGAGGGACTGTACCATTTTTCATTTCCACCAGCAATGAGGAGAATTTCACTCCAATTTTAGTACTTGTTATTGCCAGTTCTTTTGACTTCTACCATTCTAAGTATACAGTGGTTATTGTCACTGTCAGTTTAATTTATATTTTCCTAAAGACTGAAAATGTTGAACATCTGTTCTTGTGCTTATTTGCTATCCTTAACACTACCTTCTTTGGTGAAGTGATCTTTTGCCCATTTTTCTTTGGAGTTGTTTGTTTTTCTGTGATTGTGTTTTTAGAGTTCTTTATATATATTCAAGATCGAAGTCATTCTCTTACCAGTGTCTTTCACAGAGCAAAAGTTTTTAATTTCCTGAAGCCCAGTTCATTAATATTTTTCCCTTACAGATTATGCTTCTCATGTTTTATTTAAGAAATGCTTGTATAACCAAAGGATATAGAAATTTTCTCCTGTTCTTTGTTCTAGAAGTTTTACAGTTTTATGTTTGTCCTTCTTGGATTGATACTTTTAAAATTCACCAGTTGCTTACTTAAAAATCTGCGTGTGGACATTCTGTTTTCTTTATATGCTCCCATTTTTAGTTGCATTATTTGTCACAGTATGTAAGTATTTGTACATTAATCCCCCCTCCTTATCCCCACCAACACTTTAGTTGTAGTTCTACTTTTATATTAAAATGCTCACCTTCAGTCTGTTCTCTGGAGTTTTCTCAGTCATCTCTTGTTTGGATGAAATTAATTGAATGTGGTCCATGCTTTGATCTACCAGGACACCTCTTTAGTATTTTTTGACTTGGATTGTACTTAGTCTTCCTGCCAGTGGTATATTTCATCCTTTATTCTGCCACTAGTTCTCTGGTGTCTCTCCTGCAATTTTTATTCAGTTTGATTTTGTCCAAAACCTTTTGAGATAGGGTGAGTGAGTTGAGGAATCGGTCGCCCCTGGACAAGAACGTGTGCACTGGAAATTGTTGTTTTGCTTTTTCATTTATGCTTGTTTAGAAGTTTGGATATTCTTTGTCTTCAGGTTGTGCTGAGGCTGTAGTGTTTGTTGTTCTGTATTGCTTGGGGGAAGTAAATGCTGGAAGATGTTGACCTAGGCAGTCATCATTGTCTTCTAATGCAGTGAGTTTTGACAAAAGACTAAATTCATGTACCAAGTACTTCAGTCAAGGTACATAGATTATTTTCAACACCCTGAAAGCCTCCTTTGTGATACTTCCCATCCAGTCCCCTCATTATACCTTAGGCAACCACTGACTGGCTTCTTATTGTTGTTGATTTTTCTTTCCTAGGGTTTTAAATAAGTAGAATTGTATAATTTGTATTCTTCACTTGGTTTCCTTTGCTCCACATAATGTGTTTGATATACATCCAGTGTTGTTGCATGTATTAGTGATTTGTTGCCTTTCATTGCTGAGTAGTATTCCACTGTATGGTACACTGTGGTTGTTTGCACTGAATTGTTTATCTCTTTAGCCATTGATGGATATTCAGGTTATTTCAAGTTTTTGGCTATTGTGAGTAAAGCTGTTAGAAACATCTGTATCCAAGTCTTTGTATGGACATAAGTTTTCCCTTGTGTAAATATATGAGCAAAGTTGCTGAATCATTTAGTAGGTTTATGTTTAACTTTATGAGAAGCTGCCAATCTGTTTTCCTATGTGGTTGTACCATCTACAGTCCTACCACAAAGTATAAGAATTTGTTCTAGTTGTTGTGCATCCTTGCTCAGTGATTAGGTAAATCAGGTTAAACCTGACGGCCAGCTGAGTTTTCTTTACTCCAGAAAAGATCTGTGACTGTGTCTCATAGGAACCAGGGAGGATTTGGTACTACGTTAGCAAAAACAAGACCGGGAGCTAACTGTGGCTCATATCATGAACTCCTTATTGCCAAATTCAGACTGAAATTGAAGAAAGCAGGGAAAACCACTAGACCATTCAGGTATGACCCAAATCAAATTCCTTATGATTATACAGTGGAAGTGAGAAATAGATTTAAGGGACTAGATCTGATAGAGTGCCTGATGAACTATGGAATGAGGTTCATGACACTGTACAAGAGACAGGGATCGAGACCATCCCCATGGAAAAGAAATGCAAAAAAGCAAAATGGCTGTCTGGGGAAGCCTTACAAATAGCTGTGAAAAGAAGAGAAGCAAAAAGCAAAGGAGCAAAGGAAAGATATGAGCATCTGAATGCAGAGTTCCAAAGAATAGCAAGAAGAGATAAGAAAGTCTTCTTCAGTGATCAATGCAAAGAAATAGAAGAAAACAACAGAATGGGAAAGACTAGAGATCTTTTCAAGAAAATCAGAGATATCAAGGAAACATTTCATGCAAAGATATGCTCAATAAAGGACAGAAATGGTCTGGACCTAACAGAAGCAGAAGATATTAAGAAGAGGTGGCAAGAATACACAGAAGAACTGTACAAAAAAGATCTTCACAACCCAGATAATCACGATGGTGTGATCACTCACCTAGAACCAGACATCCAGGAATGTTAAGTCAAGAGGGCCTTAGAAAGCGTCACTACGAACAAAGCTAGTGGACGCGATGGAATTCCAGCTGTGCTATTTCAAATCCATAAAAGATGATGCTGTGAAAGTGCTGCACTCAATATGCCAGCAAATTTGGAAAACTGAGCAGTGGCCATAGGACTGGAAAAGGTCAGTTTTCATTCCAGTCTCAAAGAAAGGCAATGCCAAAGAATGCTCAAACTACCGCACAATTGCACTCATCTCACATG
>SJYQ01002482.1:25436-116672 GCA_006410935.1 Redunca redunca
GGGAGAAATATCAAAACCTCAGATATACAGATGACACCACCCTTATGGCAGAAAGTGAAGAGGAACTAAAAAGCCTCTTGATGAAAGTGAAAGTGGAGAGTGAAAAAGTTGGCTTAAAGCTCAACATTCAGAAAACAAAGATCATGGCATCTGGTCCCATCACCTCATGGGAAATAGATGGGGAAACAGTGGAAACAGTGTCAGACTTTATATTTTTGGGCTCCAAAATCACTGCAGATGGTGATTGCAGCCATGAAATTAAAAGACACTTACTCCTTGGAAGAAAAGTTACGACCAACCTAGATAGCATATTCAAAAGCAGAGACATTACTTTGCCGACTAAGGTCCGTCTGGTCAAGGCTATGGTTTTTCCAGTAGTCATGTATGGATGTGAGAGTTGGACTGTGAAGAAAGCTGAGCACCGAAAAATTGACGCTTTTGAACTGTGGTGTTGGAGAAGACTCTTGAAAGTCCCTTGGACTGCAAGGAGATCCAGCCAGTCCATTCTAAAGATCAGTCCTGGGTGTTCTTTGGAAAGAATGATGCTAAAGCTGAAACTCCAGTACTTTGGCCACCTCATGCGGAAGAGCTGACTCATTGGAAAAGACTGTGATGCTGGGAGGGATTGGGGGCAGGAGGAGAAGGGGACAACCCAGGATGAGATGGCTGGATGACATCACCGACTCGATGGACATGAGTCTGAGTGAACTCTGGGAGTTGGTGATGGACAGGGAGGCCTGGCGTGCTGCTGTTCATGGGGTCACAAAGAGTTGGACACGCCTGAGCGACTGAACTGAACTGAACTAGCACATGCTCTGGTGAACCTGACTTAGTTTCTTCACTCTAACAGAGGCCAGAAAACTAGTGTCAGCCTCAGGCATTTGCCCTTGAGGCAGTTCTACCTTTAGAGTGTGCTCGGTGCTTATTTTTACTGATACTTTTTGACAACTTCTCTGCACCCATCACTGGAATAAAAAGTCTTAAACCTGTCTAAATTAGAATGCCATATAATTTCTCATGGGTACATTTAGTCCACTTAATGCCTGATGGAAAAGTGTCACCAATCGCAGGTTTTAAATCAGAAAACTAGCTTTATCAGTCTCCTCCTTTATAACTTTTGAATTTTGCATTATTCTAAGAAATCTTTTCCTATCCTGAGCTCATAATGAGGAGCCTCTGTATTTTCTTCCAAAATATCTCACACCCCTTATATGCAGTAGACCTTTACAAAATCATCAGTAGTGCTTGATTCTATCTTTGTAAATAGCTGAAGCAGAAATAACCTTTTCCTGGCTGGGTTGATTATGTCAACTTGTTACTGAAGATTTCATCATCTTTACTTTTCTGATTTGAAATGCTACTTTGCCTTTCAGTAAATCCCCAGTTGTTCAAGGGTATATTTCTAGATTTTCATTTTACTGTTGTTTTTGTTTTATTTCTATATTAATATTTTTGTGTTTTCAGTTATCTTACTTTCATTATTTTTATATCTGGATAAATTCTCTATTCCTTTCTTATCAAAAATGTCTTGACTTGTTCTTCTTTTACACATAAATTTCAAAATCAGCAGGGCAGTTGTTTTAAAATTTTTTATTGAGATTACCCTGAGCCATAGTTCTATTTGTTAAGAGTTCAGTGAGGTTGAAGCTGACAGAAAAACTGAAGAATAGGGGCATAAGCAAGGTAAGATTCTTTCCCACATTTAAGAAAACTGGAAGTGGGCAGACCGTCACAGGCATGGCATTCTCTTGGTGTTAGGGACCCAGGAGTTTTGCTCCCTTCCTTTCGGTTCCTCATACACACTAGTCAGGCCCCACTGTACAGTTTTTAGATGTGGTTATTTCCTGCATTTTCTTTCCCCATCTTCATATGGACCAATCCAGTTTAAAAGTTTCTTTAAATACAGTTATCATTAATATTTCAGTTTAAAAGTTATCTGACTAAAGAGTCTTTGTTTGGCCAGCCCTGTAAAGTAGCTTTTTCAGTCACATGTGCTGTCTTGAAGCACTTATCTCAAGTTACTCTATTTTTTCCTTCTTTATACTCCCCAGTCTCTCTGAGAGTTCGTTGTAACTTTACCATTGTGTGCTTAATGTGTAGAACAGTGCCTTATTCATAGTAAGCATTCAAAAATAAATAAGTTTTATTTTAGTTCTAATATGCACTTTTCATTTTTATACAATATGTTCTAGTTATTTGGGTCATGTGACTTTATGCATAGCTTATTATAGTAATGTCTTTTTGTTAAGTTTGCTTTCTCAGATACTTAGTATTAATATCACTTCATTTACTGTTTAGGTAAGTGACTCTGTTTAGGTAAGAGGAGATAATAGTGTATGGCATTTGATCTTGTCTTGACTTAACTGGATGAGGTTAATAGCAGAGTGATATCCGCTTATATTTTCAAAACTACTTGCTTAAGTGAAAAGAACATTTTTGTGACTTTTTCCCTGCGTAAATCATATTTTCTATTGTGCTTGTTGGTACATCTGGGATAAATAAGGGAAGCTATATAGTGTTTAAACACCAGAGGGTGCCAGAGATTCGTGTTTTATTCTTTATATTTCAGAATCAGAGGTGACAAATATTACAGTACCTCTGCATGTTTGTGTAGTTAACTTTATTTAAACTGAAAACTGGAAATTTGATGATCATAAGGAGTGTTGATTTTTTTGAAGAGGTGATACTGTCATATGATTAAAGTTTTTCTTTAGAATCCTTATATTTTAGAGAGATAATAAAATATTTGCAGATGCATATTATATATATGCGGATATTTATGTATACATGTATAACTTAGGAGGCATTATAACAGCTAGAGGTTAAGTGGGTTTTTTTTAATTTGCCTTAAAAGATACTTAGAAAATAACATAGGACAAGGTTACATACTGTTTGTACATGCAGAATGAACTGGAAAGGAATATACTCTGAAGTAGTTCCTAAAGTCACTAAAGTTTGAGAAATACTGCAATACCCTCTGCTATGTTTCTTAAAAAGAAGAAAAAAGATTTCCCATGGGGAAAAATACCTTTAAAGAAGCATAAAAGGAGAGTAAGCAGGATGTTGTGTGAGTTTATATACTGGCTGTAGTAGGTAATGCAGATTATGCTCAAAGGTGATGAAACAATATTGAAGGTAAACTTATTTTACCAGGGATTAGTAACCTAAAGGAAGAACTTGATCTTTTTAAAATAAAAAGAAATGTACCCTCGGAAGTTCAAAAGTTGTAGCAATTGGACAGACACTTTAAAAGTATGAAAACAAACTAACATTTCCAAAGTAGGCAATTGAAGTCGATCTGGAATATGGATCGGGCATTGACAGCTAAAAGATAATAAAGCAAAAGGAGCTGAAGACTAGAACAAGAAAGGGAGAATCACCTGAGAAAGGCCAGGGTCAGTAGGAGCTATTTGATGGTGAGAAATGGGAGGGAAGAGTGTGCTAAGTTAAGGTCATTACCTGGAAGGCCTTGAATATCAGGTTGAGTTCGTGGGATCATGAAATGTTTTATAACAGGAAAGTAATGTGATTTTTTCCAACTAGAGAAGAAATAGTCTGATGCTATTATAGATCTTAAGATGGTAGAAGAGATTTTAAAAGGTAGGCACAAACAGTAGTTAACTTTATTAAAAAGCTGAAGAATTAGATCAGTTTCAGAAGCCAGAATGCAAGCCACGTGATTGAGTAATACTTCTTTAACTTTTGCATAGTAATGTGTTGCCCCGACAGAATCTTGAGATGGAAGCCTTTCACTGTTAAATTTCCTTCTTGTATATCTTTTAGAATGAAACAGGCTTATATCTTTCACAACACCTTCATTAAAAAATATACTGCATCAGACCAGAGGTCTTGAAGACATGATTCAGAGATTCTCACTTTCTTTGCCTCTAAAATTTAAACCAACCCAGAATCACAAATATACCTCATCAGCAAAGCCTTTATTACTGTCTTGGCCTATCTTTTTTAGCCTTATCAACAATGCTGCTATGACATTGTGTTGTCTTTGCTTTCCTTTAGTCTGCCTCCTCTCTTAGAGGAAGTTTTAAATGGTTTGGGTACTGTTGATCATGGTACCCTTTCCTCTTCCCTCCTTAGGGTTTCCCTCTCTTCATGCTGCCCTCTGTAACCATAGCAGCTGATAGCTGAACTAGAGGGAGCTGTGTTCAGCTTGGGGCCAAATAGAAGGGGCAGAGATGGCTAGGCAGGAACAAATCTTTCTGGGTGGTTAGCTCCCTGCTGATTTCAGAGAAGGGCTGCAAGAAGATTCTGAAAGACATGGAACTGTCTCTTCATTGATGAATTACATTCAGTTCTAGTATTTTGCTGCTGCTGCTAAGTCGCTTCAGTCGTGTCCGACTCTGTGTGACCCCATAGACAGCAGCCCACCAGGCTCCTCCGTCCCTGGGATTCTCCAGGCAAGAACACTGGAGTGGGTTGCCATTTCCTTCTCCAATGCATGAAAGTGAAAAGTGAAAGTGAAGTCGCTCAGTCGTGAGACCCCATGGACTGCAGCCTACCAGGCTCCTCTGTCCATGGGATTTTCCAGGCAAGAGTACTGGAGTGGGTTGCCATTGCCTTCTCCGCTAGTACTGTGAATGGGACTGCTAGTAATAGGAGGCCTGGTACTGGTCTCTCCAGTCTGTATGTGAGACTTCAGCAGGGGCTCAGTGGGAACACTCACCTGTGGAAGCAAGGTGCAGTGTACAGGGCCGGTGTACCTGGCACACAGCTGACATTGTGACCATGCCATGCTGTGTGCAAGTGTGTGAGGGCCGTGTGCTGTATACCTTAAATAAGTCTGGGGGTTTTTTTAAGGGAAGAATGAGGCCATGTCCTGAACTTCATTATATTTCTCTGTCTTCAGTTTTCTTTCTCTGTTTATTTACATATTATTTTTAAAATATCACTAACCATTTGATTGAGTAATCCATGTATATAGTACAACATTCAAAGTGTAGAAAAGATTACGTGTTTGCATGCTAAGTCACTTCAGTTGTGTCCAAATCTTTGCGACCCCACGGACTGTAGCCCGCCAGGTTCCTCTGTCCATGGGATTCTCCAGGCGAGAATACTAGAGTGGGTTGCCATGTCCTGCTCCAGGGGATCTTTCTGACCGAGGGATCAAACTCGTATCTCTTAATGTCTTCTGAATTGTCAGGCAGTTTCTTTACCACTAGTGTCATCTGGAAAGCCCCTAGAAAAAGAGTATGATACAATATAAAATGTCTTCTTCCTACTCTTGCTTCCCCATTTCCCCTTCCAGAGATGAATCTCTTGTGTATCCAGAGATATGCCCATAGAAGTTATGCCCATGTAAGTGTGTATTTTTTTTCCCAGGGTACAGTCTGTTCTATACCTTTTGTTTCGTTTTTCCCATTTCGTAATACACCTTGGCATTTGTTCTCTGACCAAAGAGAGCTCCCTTATTCTCTTAAGTGGCTGAGAGTGACATTAGAAAGTACCCTAATTAAAGTTATTCATTGTTTAGAGGAAGAAAATTTTGTCCTAAAGGTGTTAAGTAACTGGTTGGGATTCTATTTCAGAGTGAACAGATTCTGTTTAGGAATGAACAGAGTTTTTAATTGAATGTTCTTGGCCTCTTTTTTCTTTTTTAATAGATGGTTTTTTAGTGCAGTTTTAGGTTCACAGGAAAATTGATTGGTATGTTGTAGAAAATTCTAATACATGGACAGCCTCAATCATTACCAACATCCCCCACCAGAGTAGTCTATTTGTTATGATTGATGAAGCTGCATTGAGACATCATTATTAACCAAAGTTCATTGTTTACCTTACAATTCACTGTTGTTGTGTGGTGCGTTCTGTGGGTTTTTACATTTTCGTGTCATGACATATATCCCCCATGATAGTGTCATACAGATACTATATATTTCACTGTCCTAAAAAGCTCTCTGTTTTCTGCCTAGTCATCCCTTTCTGCTAACCTTTGGCAACTACAGGTCATCTTATTATCTCCATAATTTGCATTTACCAAGATATCATATAGTTGGAATCATCAGTATATAGCTTTTTCAGTTTTGCTTCTTCACTTAATAACGTGCGTTTAAGTTTCCTCCACATCTTTTCATGGTATGGTACCATTTCTTTCTGGTCCTCAACAATATTCCACTTCTGGATTTACTACGGTTTGTCCAGTCAACTGCTGAAGGACATCTTGGTTGTTTCCAGGTTTTGACAATTAGGAGTAAATCTGCTGGAAGCATCCATGTACAGGTTTTTGTATAGATGTTAATTTTCAGGTCCTTTGGGTTAATATGGAGGAGTATAATTGCCGGATCATATGGTAAGAGTACAGAGAAGGCAGTGGCACCCCACTCCAGTACTCTTGCCTGGAAAATCCCATGGACGGAGGAGCCTGGTAGGCTGCAGTCCATGGGGTCCCAAAGAGTCAGACACAACTGAGCAACTTCACTTTCACTTTTCACTTTCATGCATTGGAGAAGGAAATGGCAACCCACTCCAGTGTTCTTGCCTGGAGAATCCCGGGTACAGCGGAGCCTGGTAGGCTACCGTTTCTGGGGTCGCACAAAGTCAGATTCGATTGAAGCGACTTAGCAGCAGCAGCAGCAGCATGGTAAGAGTAAGTTTAGTTTTGCAATAAACTGCCAAACTGTCTTTCACGGTAGCTGTACCATCTTGTATTCCCACCAGCACTGGATGAGAGTTCCTGTTTCTCCACACCCACATCAGCATTTGGTGTCCAGGGTTTTGGCCATTTTGATAGGTCTGTAGTGGTATCTCATTATTTTAATTTGCCTCTCCTTGATAACATAGGATGTGGAGCATCTTTTCATATGCTTGCCATCTTTTTGGTGAGTTGTCTTTTAGGTCTTTGCCCATTTTTTTTTTTAAATTTTTTTTTATTCTTTTACTTTACGATACTGTACTGGTTTTGCCATACATTGACATGAATCCACCACAGGTGTACATGAGTTCCCAGTCCTGAACCCCCCTCCTACCTCCCTCCCCTAGCCCATTTTTTAATCTGTTTGTATTCTTATTGTTGTGTTCTAAGAGTTCTCTATATTTTGGATAACGGTCCTTAATCAGATATGTGTTTTGCCAGTATTTTCTCCCAGTCTATGGCTTGTTTTCTCATTTTCTTGATACTTGATTTTTAAAAAGTATTTTTTACTCAGACCTTTTAAAATATTTTTTTTTTAACTCGGATCTTGGTCCATCTTTAGGTTTACAGTTTCTATTGTACTTACATTTAAGCTTTAAGTGTTCAGATGTTTCTGGAATACTTCTTTGTTTACATAGTTGGTAAATTAGTTCTTAGAACCATTCTCAGCATCCCATACCTCTGACAGTACCTCTGTGACATATGATAACGTGGAGAACAACCATTTTTACACAGTTTCTTTATATTTTGTTTCGTTGATTTTAGATAGTAATTTTAAAAGTTTTCTTTTCCTTATTACAGAGACACAGTTTTAAAGGTTAGGCTTTTAAATATACTGTTCATGTTGTGGAACCATATTTCTTTCTCTTCACTTGCAACTGCTGTGTCTGGCACTTAACTTTCTTTCATTTAGTTTGAATCTCTTATACCTATGTGAGTGGGGTCTTTTTCCCTCTCTTACCCTTAACATGCTGCTTTTTAAAGTTGAACACCAGAGGCTTTCATATCTTAAACACTTAATTGGTATAGTTTATTTCCCTCTTTTGTACACAAATGCATTACTACAAGGAAGTTCAAATCTATTGATATGAAACCACATGACAGATCATTTGGCCCATGCAATAAATAGAAGCAATATCTTTTTTATAGAATCATGTTTGTGTAAATTGTTATACATTGGTATGTGAGTTATGGTCAGTGACATGCCTCTTAATTACGTATGGTGTTAAGGATGCCAATAGAATTTTAGTATTTCTTTGGTCTTTCTCTTCTCTCTCCTGAAACATAATATATTCATCTTAGTATACCATAACCGTGTAGCAATTCTGTTAGATAAAACCACCTATTTAATTTTGCTGGCACAATGCAAGGAGCACAAACATATTTTGTGTTCTTACATGTATGTCTTTTACATATGTGTGTATAATTTTATATCTTAAATATTAGCCCTTTGCAGCCATTTGGTTCAGGAGGTGGTTTAATGAATTCAGTTGGCATAGATAGAGCACACCAAAAGTGTGAAGCAGAAAAACAAAGCTAGTTTTAACCATACAGTTTCTAAATAGCTAGTCTAGAGAGATTCTTCTCAAGGGCCTTTTTATGGGTATGGACCTTTCAGGATCGAAGGGTTTCTCCTCCTCCTCAGTGGACCAGTGGAGGGCACTGGGGATATTTCAGGGGTTTTTAATCATCTTGGATGAAAAAAAGAAGTGCGTTTTTATTTCATTGTCTTTCATTGGAGGCAGTTTGTGGATAACTTAGACTTAACTTCCAAATCCCTCTTTTTTGAAAAAAATTATTTATTTTAATTGGAGGACAGTTTTTCCACAATATTGCATTGACATCTGCCATACATCAACGTGAATTGGCCATGGGTAGCCTGTCCCTGACCCCACCACAAACCTCTCTCCCACCCCTCTAGTTTGTCACAGAGCACTGGACCAAATCCCTCTTAGTGCACCCTATTTACTAAACTGCAAGAGGGAGAAATGGGCACCAGGAGACAGGTATCTGTGATCCTTCTTTCTGATATTAAATGTACTAGTGGTTAGAGATATCAATTAATTTTAAAGACTGACAGAGAGGGATAGCCATGCCTCACTTCTTCTCTTGCTTGGATAAATTAAGTAAGATAATGTCTTTAGTTATAAGGAGAGGTCTATACTCCTTGCTCTTTGAAATCACTTATTCACATACCACCACCATCACCACCAAAAAGCTTTCCTTTTTTTTTCTATTAGAGATGAAGATGACATCAATGATGTGACTTCCATGGCAGGGGTCAACCTCAGTGAAGAAAACGCCTGCATCTTAGCAACAAACTCTGAATTGGTTGGCACACTCGTTCAGTCCTGTAAAGATGAACCGTTCCTTTTCATTGGAGCTCTACAAAAGCGAATTTTAGACATTGGTAAGTGTGATTATTGACCTGATAAGACTGTCTGATCCAAGGAAAATGTTACCAAGAGTTAGATAGCCTGGACTGGTTTTTCTGGAAACTCTGAAGCTTAACAAAAGCTCTGGAAGTAATCAAGATTTCATGGGTGTTACAGAAGAAGTATTTTATTTTAAAAATTATTAAAGTAACTTAAATTGTATAACCTGTGGTTTCTGTTATAGGTAGTAGTTAATATCATAAGTATATATACTTATGATATATATTTTTTTCTGTGCTGTTCTTCCTTGGTTGGCCTTTAGGCATGTAATTTATGTTACAAATTTGTGTTTATGAAACAAAGAAATAGCCGAGATTAAGTCCCTTTTTTCTCATCTCCACCCTGGAACTCACCCATCCTTACGGTAAAAGAGTGAAACTAGAATATCAGGGTTCTCTCTGGCCAGTAGTTGTTAGATGGCCTGAAGTATGTGAAAGGAAATGATAGAGAACATAGCTATTTTATTCTGGGGCCAAACATTTTTGTTGTTAATAGCAAACTTACAGTGGTAACTGAAAAAAGAGACAAATTGAAGAGAGATTGTTGTGTGTATGTCTTCTCGTTTCTTGTGTCCTGATCCAGGGGCTTGCCAGAGACTAACTCTCCTCCTTCACCCATGTCCAACTTGAAGGGCCAGCACCAGTGACCTTTTAGTATGCTTGAGTAAGAACCTTTGCATTCTGTGTTGAAGGCTTCACACAAAACTGTGAAAGTTTCAGATGTTTGATACATCCATGGTATATTTAAGGACTATAAAAGGCACTGCTATTACATATTCTAAGTCTACTTAAAAATTACTCAGTAAATATTTGAGCTCCTACTGTATGCTGTTCAAATTATCACTTTTTTCACCTCAGTATATGTTATCCTTTTATTTTGAAAAAGTGGAATTTCAGTTCAGTTCAGTCGCTTAGTCATGTCCTGCTCTTTGCGATCCCATGAACCTCAGCACGCCAGGCCTCCCTGTCCATCACCAACTCCCGGAGTCCACCCAAACCCATGTCCATTGAGTCAGTGATGCCATCCAACCATCTCATCCTCTGTTTGTCCCCTTCTCCTCCTGCCCTCAATCTTTCCCAGCATTAGGGTCTTGTCCAATGAGTCAGCTCTTCGCATGAGGTGGCCAAAGTATTGGAGTTTCAGCTTCAACATCAGATGAACACCCAGGACTCATCTCCTTTAGGATGGACTGGTTGGATCTCCTTGCAGTCCAAGGGACTCTCAAGAGTCTTCTACAACAGCACAGTTCAAAAGCATCAATTCTTCAGCTCTCAGCTTTCTTTATAGTCCAACTCTCACATCCATACATGACCACTGGAAAAACCATAGCCTTGACTAGACGGACCTTTGTTGGCAAAGTAATGTCTCTGCTTTTTAAGATACTGTCTAGGTTGGTCATAACTTTCCTTCCAAGGAGTAAGCATCTTTTAATTTCATGGCTGCAGTCACCCACCTGCAGTGATTTTGGAGCCCAGAAAAACAAAGTCAGCCACTGTTTCCACTGTTTCCCCATCTTTGCCATTAAGTGATGGAACCGGATGCCATGATCTTAGTTTTCTGAATGTTGAGCTTTAAGCCAACACTTTTTCACTCTCCTCTTTCACTTTCAGAATTTACATTAGTTCAAAAGGATTGGAATTCAGAAAAGCTAATTGTAAAATGTTTGTTTGCAGTTTGCTTGTGTTTTGACTGCTCTCCTCTCCAGCTCTCCCTCTCCCTCTTTCTTCTTCCCCTCTCCTTCTTTCTCTTTCGTTTTCTTCATTGCATTCTGTTTTGTCCTGTGCAGGAGGCGGTTCCTTAATTTGGGATTAAACCTAAGCACATACCTTTCTGTGATGGCTTGGGAAATTTGCTGGTGTTTTAACAGCTTTTAGCCACATAATTATTTAGAACTCTGGTGGAGCACAAGTAGATTTGTACTTAATTTTATCAATACCCTGCCTCCTTCTAAATTTTATTTCTAGCTTGATTTAGACCTTGACTGTGTGATAGGAGAACTTTTAGTATTGAAAGAACATTTTTGATCTTTTAGGACAGAAATTGACAGGTTTTGTTTTTTTTTCCTGCAAAAGACCGGATAGTAAATAGTTGCTACTTTGTGGGCAAATATAGTCTGTGTAGCAACTGCTCACCTTTACTGTTATATTACAGAAGAAGCTGTAGACAATATATGAACAAATAGGAAAGACTGTATTCCCATCAAACTGTATCTATAAAGAGAGACCAGATTTAGTTTGCTAACCTCTGCTTTCAAGGAGAATTCTGGGGATAAGTCTTCGTATTTTCAGTTCTTAGTGATGAAACACAAACTTGTCATTTAATATGATGGAAAACTGCAAAACTTCTTCCCTTTAATTACCTAAGCTTTTAAAACAAAAACCATAGAGTGAATGGAGTTATATATTTCTAGGAATGTTCTTCATTTATAATAAAATTCCATGTTCACAGAACAGGTCAGAACCAAGATCATTTTTTAATAACAGGAGTTATAAATTAACCCAAAGAATTTGGGGAGGAAGATTTTCTTACTTGAATATGGTAGGGGAGTAAACATGCCAGTGTTCTTCCTTTTTTGCCAATTACCAAAGTTAAATTACACAGACTTTCTGTAAAATCACATAGTAAGCTTTTGAACACCAACTTGATCTCCTTAATCAGTTAATGATGACTTTACCAAAGAGAGTGTTTTATTTTAAAGTGAGACTTCAACTTTGTAACTCTGTCATGTTTTATCATCAGTTTAGGAGGATATTAGAAAATTTGATTGTTGACTAAGCCCTGAAATTGTTTGCAACTCTGAACACTTGTTTATTTTTAGTATTTTAAAGTATCAACTGGCATATCATCCTCTACATATCCATGTTTACTTCTGATTTTAATCACTGGATTGTTTTGAAATTGTATTATTATTGCTATACAAGGCC
The DNA here is from genome assembly GCA_006410935.1 of Redunca redunca. Taxonomy (NCBI): domain Eukaryota; kingdom Metazoa; phylum Chordata; class Mammalia; order Artiodactyla; family Bovidae; genus Redunca; species Redunca redunca. The sequence continues at coordinate 37,442 of SJYQ01002482.1, forward strand.
CCACTATTTATTTATGCTGACGTTTTAGTAAAGTGGATTTGACTTTCCAGTTTTTTCCCCTTCCTTGAATCATATATTGGTGATGAATTCAGTTTTGCTACAAAGTAATGAACTACATTTTGAAGGTTTGGTACAGATGAAGCTGAATCGTTTTATATTCTTTTTCTGTCTGGTTTAACATAGCCCATGTTTTGAACTAAAGTTCAATATTTCTTATGGCAGCATTTCTTATGATCAAACAATATATTTAAGATTTGTTGGCTTTTTAAATTAAAGCTTATTTTTTTGCAATCCTTATTCACACTTTGAGTATATAAGAATGTATTTCAGATAGATTGCAAGTTAAAAATACTATATTTTTAAAATTTGTATAAATGCATATGTTAAAAACAAATACAATAACACTTAGATGAGATTACATAATTGCATGTATCTTTAGGGTTATCATCTCTGATGATACAGGTGGTTTCACTGAGCTGGAGAACTGCTATTTAAATACTGATGAGGTTGTTTTATAAATGAGTTTCTGCTTTGGGGTATGTAGTCTAAATTGTTTCCTGAAACTTTCTTCGTAGTTAGCAGAAGGAAGAATAGAAGTTTGGTTTATTTATAGAAAGAGATACAGTGAAAGAGAAGTTTTTTAAATTGATGAGTAAAATGATGAGGCTTTGAATTCATTTCAACTTGTAAACTAATTATCAAGTCAATTTATAGAACATGAGTTAGGGCAAAGTAAGCATGATTGGTATTGGACAAAAAGTATAGGTGTGTCGTGTAGACAAGTTATTAACAGAGACTCACAATCTGAATTCATGGAAATAAATGTTGTAAATTGCTAACAGTGTCAAACAGGGCAAAATGTAATTTTCTATTTTTTTAATTACTAAAATTAGCAGAATACAGCACTAATTTCTGCAGTTACCATTTTCCTCCCTGAACACTAGACTTGATTTGTGTTCTTATTAACTTTGTCCTATAAATGACCTTGCAAGGAGAATGATTCTAGAGGCTAAGTGAAACAATGTCTATATTTTCTGAGGCTTCAGGCTAGGTTTTATTAATGTAATGTCTAAGATCTTTGAAGTTGTGACTTTACCAGGAAAATCATAATCTCCAAACCTTTATTCATAATGGGTATGACTTCCAGGGGGAACAGAATACCTGCTGTGCTAATTATTTCAATTATCAGCCTCTACTAAAACACGTAATGGATTTTCCCTGCTTCCACAGGTAAAAAGCATGACATTACGGAACTTAATTCTGATGCCGTGAACTTGATCTCCCATGCAACACAGGAGCGATTACGAGGCCTTCTAGAAAAACTGACTACAATTGCTCAGCATCGAATGACAACTTACAAGGTAAAGGAAATCATTAGAGAAGACCAAACTCTTCTCTCTCCTTTTTGTTCTGTTAAAGGTAGCTTTTTGATATGGATTCATATTCTAGGTACATTTTTCAAGGAAATGGTTGAGACATATTCATATTGGTAGAAAATCAAAATCTCATTCCTGATGTGCCTTATTTACATATGTTTACATGACAAATAAATAGAGTTTCAGTAGTATCCAAAGCTTCTGTGTTAGTGTAGACTGAAATAACGCATCTGTTATGCCTGAGGCTTCTCTTCCTAAAGCTCTTGACTGGAAAGGGGAGGATGTGTTAGAAGGAAATATTGGGTAGCTGTGTTCTCTTCAGTGATCCGTACTCTGCTGGCAACTCCCATTTCCTTTCAGTGAGTTTGATTGCATAGAGGACTTTTATTTAAAAAATTACATGCACAAATAGCCTTGTCTTATTCCTAGTGGTATGAACCAAATCACTTGCCATCATCAGGATGAAAGCACTAGATTTGTTTGTATTATGGTTTTCATGGAGAACAGATATATTGGTTGATGAGGGTTAAAAAAGAAGAAAGATAATCTTTCCCCTCATATCAAGAAATGTTCACAGCTAGATTTTATACAACATGGTACATGGGTAGCCTTGTAAGGTTTTAAGTTTGCAAGAATGGTCATTGTCGTGATGTCCTAGACATAGGTTAAAAGGAATCTAGGGAAGTATCAGCTGTGCTTATGGTAAATTTCCTGGAGGAAATCATTCTATTTTCTCCCCTTTCTGCTTCATTTAGAATTTTTGGGGAACCGTTCATAGTTACTGAGGTGCTCATTTGCGTAAATCTTTTTGAGACTTTGCTAGACTAATTTAAATATCATCAGAAAAAAATGAAAAAAAAAACCCTAATGTCCGTATTTATTTCTGTGTACTTCTGGAATTTGTCCATTTCTTTTGGGTTCTTTTAATTTATTGGCATACCATTGTTCATAATATTCTCTGGTAATCCTTTTTATTTTTGTAAGGTCAGTGATAATGATCCTACTTTCTTTTCTCATTTTGTTTCCTGAGGGTATAAGATTGGTTACTTATTTACAATCTCCTCTTTTAATGTAGGCATTTCTTTATTGCTATAAAATTCCCTCTAAACACTGCTTTTGCCGCATTCAATAAGTTTTGGTACATTATGGTTTTGTTTTCATTTATCTCTTAGTTATTTTCTAATTTCCCTTGAGACTTCTTTTATCTGTTGGTTATTTAAAAGTATGTTGTTTAATTTCCTTGTATTTGTGAAATTTCCAGTGTTCTTTGTGTTGATTTCTAGCTTCATCCTATTGTCAGAGAATATTCTTAGCACAATTCAGTCATTTTAAATGTAGTGAGGCTTGTTTTGTGGCCTGACATATGATCTTTCTTAGAGGCTATTCCGTGCTCACTTGAGAAGAATGTGTATTCTGCTGTTGTTGGGGAGGAGTGTTCAGTATGTCTGTTAGATCTAGTTGGTTTATAGTGTTAGTCCTCTGTTTTCATATTGATATTCTAACTATTCAATCCAGTATTGAAAGTAAGGTATTAAAGACTTCAACTACTGTTGTAAAACTGTCTCTTTCTGAATTCTCCCCTTTTCCTCACCCTGTTGTTTCAGAGATACATGAGTGTACTTTCATTTACAGTAGACAGTTTCTGTACAAAATGTAGCATGTACATTTAGTATGGGATAGAATTTTTCCAATGATTGATTGTAATGGAATAGTTTCCATTACAATTTCCAACGTAATGTTTACTATCCCAAATACCATCCAAAGCTTTATTATGTATAACCTTCAGATGGAGTAGTTCTTGTAAGGTACATCAGCAGCACATATTCCAAGGATTTAGTTGCTCCAGGCAAAATGGATAGTATCTACTCCACTTAGAAACTCAGTAACTTAGCTTTAAGCTAATACCTCCGTAACTTTCTGCCTTAATATTGTCTATCCTGATTGATTTTTCTCCCCTCTGCCTTTCTCCACACTGACTCTTTAATATACCTAATGCCACTGTGTGAGTTCATGCATATAGAAAGGCAGCTACATGATCATCCTTCTTTCAATACAAATGATAATCGTTTAATTATTTTTGGATCTAATTCAAAATTATACTTATTTTGTAGACTCTGATTATAATAACTTTTGTGTCACAGATTGAGCCTTGTCCTTATATTTCAGTTCATCCTGATAGGATTTGTTTTTATCTGTACAGTGTGGGAAAATTTACTCCATGAATTTCATAACAATGAGCTACTTTTATTAAAAGCAAAATCCTGCCATCTCTTTCAATTTGAAATCCATCTACTTTTGATAATCTTTCACCTGGTTAGATATAATTCTCTAATTATAGTCATAAATTGAAATTTAAATAAAGAAGTGGAAAGTAAAACACATGTGATGCAAAGCTTCTGATCTTGCTGCCAGGTTTCCCCACTGAAGATATATTAGAGTCTTCTAGTGCCAGTGGCTGTGGAAAAGCTTCAGTGTTTTCCAGCTGAAAGGGGCTGTAGTACTTTCTTTAGATGGGATTCACTTGATGTTATCATTTGGTCTGAGTCCTTGTATTTTCATTACTAAACCACCCTCCTCTGTCATCCAAGAAGACTTCAGTTAGACCAGCTGGATAGACAGAAGGGATCATGATAACATTGGGGTTACTGTTATTTAAATAAAGTTACAGACTCAGTAGAAATAGGGAAGATACTCATTTGTTTAGGATCTGGAAGAGTAAAGGAAGGATGCATTAAGCAAGAGGTAGTTTCACTGAGCTAGAGGAGAGAGAGAGAAGGAATCTTAGCATGGAAATAAGATTGGGTTCAAATTTAGAAAGTCTGTGCCCCTTTTTAATTTAGCATTTGTTGTCCTTTTAAATTAAATCGTCTCAGTAAACTATCTCCAGAGTGTATGAACACAAAAATGGTAAAAATGAAGTATTTAAGAAACCACTGGTTATTTTGTTTATGCCTGTATGGTTGGCCCATAATGTATTCCATATTCTATCTTGTATTATTTAACTTTAAAAAAAACATTTGAGAATTCTTCTTTGTATTAAACACAAAGTAAAATAAGTAGCACTAATACATCCTTGTTCGTTATACTATGTAATACTCCTTTGATCCGGTTAAATACCAACAATAAAAATTTAATTTAAAAAGAATCTTGGGCATATGAAATCTCTCAGTCCCAGTTAATTGAATCATCCATGAGCATGGGATAAAACAAAGATGGGAATGGTACTGTAACCAGATTTCCAAGCCAGGCACTGACTGTTGGACTAAATGTTTAAAAACATTCAGTTTTCCTGTTATACAGTTTCCCTCCTATAGCTTAGATGTCTGAATTACTGAGATGAATAGATGGCAGGAAGTCACTCCGCACCCCCACAAGCATGTATGTATTAATATTCAGACAGGTGGTCATATCAGATGAAGAAAATAACAAAGTATTTAGATTGTAAAGCACTGTTTTATAGTTTAGCATATCAGAATAAATGAAACTGTAAACTTTATCCTTTTATGGAACATTGAAGATGAATAATTACACTTCTTGTTATGACTCTGATTTATGCAAGTTTCTGCCCAACTCCATAGCTTAAGGAAATCCTCACAACAGTGTTTAGGATTTTAATGTTTGCCATTTGATCTTATGTTGTCTTTTGATAGAAGTTGCATTTGCTTGTCAAAGTTAGACCAATTCAGCAATAGAAGCAAAGGTAATAACTTTCATCTTTGGTATATTTTTCAGGGAGGTGATTATTTATTTATTTTTACCTTTTATGGGCCTAAGATTTAATTAATCATTAAAGTCTGATGAGATTGACAGTAGTTTAACTAAAAAGATTTAGATGATAGGTAAACAATATACTGTTTTGCTTTCTCTTCCTATTATCAGGATCTACTGGGCTTAATTCCTTTTTCCTCTCCTCTGGATGAAGCTCACTAGGAAAGCTCTTTGAAATTTTTGCTTAATCACCTCTCACATCTTAAGAATGAGGGATTCCCTAGCGGTTCAGACAGTAAAGAATCTGCCTGCAATTCGGGAGACCCAGATTCCATCCTTGGGTCAGGAAGATCCACTGCAGGAGGGAAATGGCAGCCCACCCCAGTATTCTTGCCTGGAGACTTCCATAGACAGAGGAGCCTGGAGGTCTACAGTCCATGAGATTGCAAAGAGTTGGACATGACTGAGGGACTTTCAAACTTCTTTTTATATTGCCTCTCAGATTTTAAGAATGATTAACATACTTGCTTTGTTTAGCAAAAATAACATATTACCTCCTGAAAATTTACCTCCCTATGTATCTTGGTGTAACTGTCTGTAGTTGACTTATAAGACCTAATGTAGAATGTGTTGCCTTGGATCATCAGAAGACTTTTTTTCCCCCCCAGGCAAGTGAAAATTACATCCTGTCTAATGACACCAGATCACAGCTCAAATTTCTTGAAAAGCTAGATCAACTGGAGAAGCAGAGAAAGGATTTAGAAGAAAGAGAAATGTTACTTAAAGCAGCCAAGGTAAGATCCTGTGTGATGTATGAGTGAACATGGCCTGGCATGGAGGTCAGAATCAGCTTTATCATTGGTTGACTGTCTTGGTTTTGTTAGGCCATTAGCTGTCTCTGAAGGATTTCTTAAAATGGAATAGTTTTTAAAAGTTTATTTATTTTGAAATCATCCCATGCTTATAGAAAGGTTGCCAGAACAACACATCTCCTTTTCCATTGAGGTTCCCATTTTTAAGATTTTAGTGTACTTGCTCCATCTCCACTGTTTCTGGAAACAGATACACACTCCCATCATCATTATTCTTTTCTTCTGTTCTTTTTCTCTTTCAATTCAGAGGTTTCTCGTACTGTTTTCTCTAGTCTTTCTCTGAACCTTTGAAAGCAAGTTTTAGACATGACATCTCATCATCACTCCTGAACATTCTAGCATGTGTTTGGAAAATCAGGGACATTCTCCTGTATAACCTTCCAAGTCAGGATGTGACTAATATGACACGACCATCTAAATCCTTAGACCCCAGCCAGATTTCACCGGCTGTCTCAAATCTTTTTCCTTCAAAGTCCATTTTCCCGTTCAGTTATATGTGTCTGTTCAGTTGTCATCTCTTTTCAGACTCCTTCTCTCAGATCTCCTCACCCTTCTCCTTTCATGTCTTTGACAGGTTTCAAGAGTACAGGCCTTTCCTTCTGTAGGTGACTCTGAACTGAAGTTCATCTTGTGTTTCCTCGTGATTTGATTTAGGTCATGCATTCTTGGTGGTTATACATACATAGAAATGATGCTGCATTCTTCTCAGCTGATTCTTTCAAAAGACAAACTTGATCAGTTCTATCTGTTTTAAACTTGCCCTTTTCCCCTGTGTCATCAATTAGTTTTTTTGTAGAAAGATATTATACCAATAGGATTATACCAATAATCCCATACCTTATCAAACTCCACTTAGCAACTTTAGCATCCTTAGATGATACCTATGAATCAGCTACATCTACGATGGCTGCCAAATGGTGATTCTTTATTCTTGTCACCTCTTCCACATTTGTTAGTACTGTCTTCTATGGAAGAGTTTTTCTTTCTCTCATTCATTCACTCATTTTTATCAGTATGGCCTCTCAGATTTCTGTTTGATTCAACAGGTTATAACCTAGTACTGTCATGATTTATTCTGATGCGGAGATCTCTTGAGTGGGAGACCCTTGCAGCTGGCACCTGCTTTTGCCTTACTAACATCATTCACTGAACATGTCCTTGCTTTCAGGCACAAGATACTCCAGGCCCAGCTTTCATTCATCCTCCCCAGCCATAGAATCAGTCATTTCTCCCAGGAACCCTGTATTTTTTTGGTTGAGGATGATACCCAGAAACAAGATTAGAGCCTACCGTGTGCTCCTTGCTCAGAGGGTATTATTACATGTAGACCCTGTCAAATAGACAGAGGTAGGAAGTATATGCATGGTATGTATATATGTGTATGTATGTGTATAAATACACATAAATCAATAAATTTTTTTGTGTGTGTATGTTATAAAACCATAAATTTATATTATAAAACTATAATTTTTTATATGAATACCTTTGACTCTATTTTATATCTTAGGATTCTTCCTAGCCTTAACCTTTCCATGTTTAAAAGTATTTACTCTGTAGTCAGAAACTTGGCTCTTGTTATCCTTGATATATTTACTTATATTTGCTATTTATTTAATCAATGTAACTAATCTTTCAAGCAGCCATGTTGACTGACTCTTCTGTCTGCTAGCACTGTTATCCCTACCCTCATTTCATGGCCCACGTAATTGGCCGCCATGCCTGCTGGCCCATGCCTTGGTGAGCCTCTGCAGCCCTTCATCTCCCTTCTTACTTGGCCTCTGGTCTACACCTTCTTGTGTCAGGGTGCACCAGAGCCGTGTGACTGAGCAGCTTCTCACTGCCCACAGTCTCAGTCCCCATTTTGACCCCTCTTGCACTGGGAAAGGCAGCTGGGACAGGCAGATGCTCTTTCCTGAGCCCATGAGTGTTATAAGCAAACATGCAGCCTCTGTAACGAGGTGGTTTATTGGGATTTTATTTCCAATTACTATGCTGTAAACAAGGTTATAAACTATTAAATACTTGTTTAGTCCTTATTGGATGTAGTATATTATATTTGCTCTCACTTTCCCTTCTTTTCACCTTGTAGTCTTGCAGGTTTTCTTACCCAGTAAACAACATTGTTACTCACCCAGCTGTTCAAGCCAAGAAACCTAGGATGTCATCATTAACTCCTTTCCTCTCTTCTTGTCCTGCATCCAGTCACTTCCTGTTCAGTTCCCAAAATGTATCCATCACCCTCTCTTCATCACTGTTGTCACCACTCTAAGTCATCTTGCCCTTGAACATTTATAATATCTTCTAACTAACATCCTTTTCTTTCTACAATCCATTTTTCATACTGTTGTCAGGATGATGTTTTCATAACAAATCATGTGTGTGTCTCTGTTGCATAAAATTCCTTCAGTGGCTTCCCCTTGCACTTAAATTAAAATCCAAACTTCTTACCAAATTTTAAGAGGCACCCACCTCCCTCTCTGACCTTGCCTTGTGATTTTCCCTTCTTGGCTCATTCAGCTCCTGTCACAGTGACCTTTCATTGTGCTCCAAGTTTGTATCCTAGACTACTGATGAGTCATCCAAAACTGATCGCTGAGTTCCCTTCCCCAGATCTAGTGCAGTTTTTACATTCTCGGAAAGTTGGAACTATTATCCTTCCAGTTACTTAGACCGCAGTCCTAGGCGTCATCCCTGACTCCTCTCTTTCCTTCACACCGTGTGTCCAGTCCTTCTGTAACTGTGGTTGGCTCTGCCCCCAACATATGTTTCAATCTAATTATTTATTGTCACCTTCTCTGCTCTGATGCCAGCTCAGGTCAGCCTCATCTCTGTCCCAGTCTTGTATTCACAATAGTTGTCTTAGAACAGCCCCCTAACTGCTCTGCGTTCCTGTGCCTCCAGTCTTGGGTCCATTCAGTGCACCTTGTGCACGGCCTCCGGGGGCCTTTCAAAAAAGTGTCTTGTCGGTGACATCTCACACCTGTGCTTCAAATCCTCCAGTTGCTTTTCTTACAACAAGAATCAAACCCCAACTCCTTACCGTGGCCTGCAAGGCGGCCCCTGGTATCCAGCCACAGCAGCCTCCTTTTTTCCTCAAGTGTGCCAACCAGATTCCCATTTGTTGGCTTCTGCAGTGACTTCTGCCTTCTGCTTGGGGTGTTTTCCCTCAGATCTTTGTGTGGCTGCCTCCTGCTTGTCATTCAGATCTCTACTCAGTTTCGCTCCTTAGCGATGGATTCCACCCCATTCTAGCTGTAGAAGTACTCCCCCGCTTCAATCACATGATCCTGTTTTCTTTATAGCACTTACCATTCTCAGTCATTTTTTATTTTTCCCCATCATAAATATTTTATGTTTCACAGCTGTGTTTAATTTCTGTAAATTTTATTATTTTTATCTTCTTAGGCAGGGACTTTGTCTTGTCATCTCATTTCTGTATCTCCAAGGCCTAGGACAGTGACAAGTCAAGTAGGATACATACTATGAGTAGTCAGTAAATGTTGGTTGACTCACAAAGACTTTATAACAAAATGTGCCCGTTTTATACTGAGGCAAAGCATTATATACCTAAACATGTACACGCACACATATACACACATTTCTGTGTGAATACATACATACACATACTCATTCTCTCCTAATGTAAATATAATAATAAAGGAGTTTTCTTAGTTTCAGTTGGAGTGAAGTTGTTCTATTAGACTGGACACAAAATGAAGAAAAAATTACTTTGAATAGAATCTTATGTAAGTATTAAGGTGTTTAAAATTGGAAGGCATTCAAATCTAAACAGTTTCTAGTGTTTTCCTTTAACAAAATTCTATTAAATTAGGAAAATACATTTAGCTTTTATTTTGTTAACCTATCTTTAGTTAGCTAATGTTTCATTTTATAGAATAAATATTCAGATTTATAAGGAATTAGGTAATTTTGTTAGAATGAGAAAAAGGATACACCTGTCCATAGCGTCTTTTTCAGCAGACAAATGTCCATGGTATCAAAAATAAAATTCATTCCTTACCTTTTGATCCATCATAGCATTACATGTAGAAGGTAGCTCTCTTCTTATAGCAGTCTTCCAAAATTACTCATTTTTGGAGTGTTGAACTGAATTAGCATGGAAAGAAACATTCAGTAAACAGTTTTTGAACTTTTACTTGGGCACAGCATTCAACTAAAGTGCAACAGAGAATCAAAGAAGGTAACATACTCTAGTGAAAACACTGGGATGTATTTCTTCCTTAATTCTTAAAAATTACACTTTTGAAGAGAGAGAAATTCAGTTCAAAGTCCGTCAGTTTCTTGATTTTAATAGTCTTTGAAATACCATATGTTTTACCAAAATGGCTTCACCTGAGGATTAGCCAGTGTTGATTGTTTTCATCCATTTAAGCCAACAGTTATCCTCCTTTGCTTTCCTTCCTCTGTACCATCCATTTTTCAGTTTTTAGTGTTCCAACAAGAACAACGTCATGCCTCAACTGGACCTGACCGACACTGTTAGCATCATTTTCTGTATAAACTTCCTCCAGGCTAGAACTGCAGCAGCCAGCCCAGATGATGAGGTGGGAGGAGGTAGGGGGAGCATGGGACTGGATTGAGGCATTTTCCCCCAGAGCTAAGGTTTTCAATCACAAGAGAAAATTGTCATTTATTAAATATTTAATGGCAACTATGGTATTTAGATGCTAGTAATTTCTATTAAAATTCTCTTTTCCTTTGATAGAGTCGTTCCAATAAAGAAGATCCAGAACAGCTGAGATTAAAGCAGAAAGCCAAAGAGGTAGGACTTTCAAGTTACCATGCTTGTCTTTGTGTTGGAGGGAAGGTTGGCAGCTCTCTCCTGGCAATTAGGTCAGGGTTTATTTTGCTGTTGCATACCATTTGCCGAAGCCTTGGGGAAGGACAGGAACTGCTGAAGGCAAGGGCAGTGCTTCAAATGAGGTCAATGAGTTATGTGCTCTCTTTTTAAAATTTATTTTCAAGGCTTAGGCCTGTCTAGAAATGGCTCTTTGTAAACTCCAGCAGCCCAGTTGGAGGAATATAATGTGGGATTAAAAAAAAAAAAAGAAAAAAAGAAACTTCTGAGATTTAGCATCTGGGACTGTACAATAGGCTACATTTTTCCAGGGTAATTGTTCGTTTTGTAAATCTGATACTGCTTATAATTCTTTGGCTGGGAGGTGGTACTGGGATTTAGTTTTAAATGGAAAACGCCTCTGGCTTTTAATTTTCTGGGCCCAGCAGTTTTCTGTTCTGGAATGGAGCCCTTGTTTCACACAGTTCATGTTTAGCTGCAGGGGTTTTAGTTTATAGCTTAGACTGGTTAAGCTTTTACTCCCAGAGGCCTCTGCATAGCAACTGTAGAAATCAACAAATAAGTTCATTTATGTCTGCAGCCTCCTCTCAGTAGCTGACTTTTTACATTTCCCAATATCCATTTCCTGACTTTTCTAGCCCCAGAGAAAAAAGCTCCACTAATTGGAGCTTATTTTAATTGAGCCTTAATATTGGATCTCACTGGAGTTGCCCCCAGAGCTGCTGAGAACAGAAGGAAATGAAAGTACCTAAGGTTGAAGATGGGGTGTGTGTGGATGGATGGGTGGGTGTGGGTGTGTGTGTGTGTGTGTGTGTGTGTGTGTGTGTGTGTGTGAAATTTTTCACTTGACCTACAGATTCTTTTCCCTGCTGAATAAATCATCAAGCCTGTTCACATTTCTGATTAAGGATCTGACAGCAGACGATAATAAAGACAATTGAGGTGTGAGACGTGTGATACGGAGCTGAAGAAATTGGTTTCTATAGTTACTTGACTGATTTCATGCAATTTTTAAGGATCTTTGTGCTAAATAAGAGTGATTTCCTGAGCAACCTTTTTCCTTAACTGTGCCTCTTGAACTATGAAATTTGTTGTTGCTTAACATTGCTGCGCTCGGCTCCTAGGTGCCAGCAGCAGCAGGTTATTTATGAATGTTTTAAGGGCCCTTATTGTTTGGATTAATGTAGGAGCTGAGGCAAAACAAATGGAAATCTAGTAAGATCCTTACAATCAATGTGGTGTGTTTTCACTAAAACAGAAAAGGAAGAAAACCTGAACTCTGGATGGAGGAGTTTCTGGATTGGGGTGAAGAGAACTATGAAAGGAGAATATTAAAAATGATTTGAAACCAGAATCATTTTATTTCAACAATAAAAAGATTTCTGGTACTCATTTCTTTCCAGTGGAAAATTAACCTAAAAATATCACCTGAAAAAAGGAACCACAAGAACTATACCTATACCCTTTCAGCAAGCCTGGCTTGATGGTGGATTGTGTGGAGATGGGCACTCCGTGTTTGCTTTGAATCATGAGTGGTCCTCTTTGTTTTCATTAGGACTGATTAGATGCTTATCTTGCTTCCACTTCCAGCCACTTTTGGAAAATATGTATCAGAAATCTTACCCTTTTATCATTAAAGGCTTTATCCTGTCTGTTCTTCCTTCATAAACCTTCAAACATCTGGATGATTAGATTAAATTTTCCTTCAGGTTTGTATGGAGTGGTTTTGGTTGGTTGGTTGGTTTTTCTTTTAATTGTGTGTGTGTGTGTGTTTTAAATTCCCTGAGGGATGAATAGTTGGATAGGATTTTTCAAAAAAAAGTCTAAGAGCAAATATGAAGGGGAAAAAAGTTCTCCATGAGAGCAGGTGGTGGCAAACCTGTTCTTTTTTCTCCCCACTCTTTTCGCAGCTCCATTTATTTCTTTTTCCTAGCAAGATTTAAAAGTCCGTATATTTTCTTTGCAAAATATTTGGAAAATTTTCTGGTTGCTTCCTATTCTAAATCCTCTTTGATTAAAAAAAGAATCAAATACATTGGCCCAGTTCCAAGAACAGGGCCACCCTGTAAATGTTTAATAAAAGTAAAATATTGTCATTTTTGTCATCCCTTTGCTCCCTAGAGCTCTTGATAACTAATATTCTTAGGGCCTCTAGTTTAGAATCAAATATACCATATTTTTTTAAGAAAAAACTTTTATTTATTTTGTATTAGTGATATAGCCAGTTAACAATGTTGTGATAGTTTCAGTGGACAGCAAAGGGACTCAGCTTTACATAAGCATGTATCCATTTTCCCCCAACTCCCTTGCATCCAGGCTGCCACATAACAGAGTTCCATGTGCTCTTCACTAGGTCCTTGTTGTTTATCCATTTTAAATATAGCAAAACACCGTCTTTTGTTTGGTTGCAATAATCATTGACCCTGTCTTATAGAGCTGAATTGTTATATGATAATTTGTAAGGTTTTCATTTGGAATATGCTAATTGTTATCACACTGGTATAAACTATAAAGTTTTGGTTTGTAATGTTTTGGTATTTGGCTGTTTAGGAAGTTTTCACTGTCCAGTCACAAAAATTAGTACAGATGCCTTCCAGTTTCTCAATTAAAACTGCTTTGCTCTCCTTTTCCAGGTAATTACCTACCTACCAAGCTGGGCACAGGAAATAGATTAATGACCGTATCTTACAAATACAGAACTCCAAAGAACTATTTATAGAACCTGTAGGCTTTATTGATCCTGAGAAATGTTTCAGCAATGATGTCTGTCATATAAATATTAAATCACAGCTTGAGTCCCCTTTGTGCATAGGCTTATACTTCATGATTGCTTTTAGTTGTTAAGGGCTAGACTTGTGATCTTGGTCATTTTTCCCCTTGGTTTTCTTGTCTCTAATACTGCTTTAGAATCGATGCATTCCTTCTTGACAGACTGTGTTCAATTGAGCAGGTTTTTATAAAGGTGTCTAATTTCTTCTCATCCTTCCTGTTGACTTCTTCCAATTTTGTCATTCTCATTCAGCACATTAAAAAAAAGTAAACTGGGTACTTCTCTGGTGTCCAGTAGCTAAGACCCTGCGCTCCCATTGCCAGGGGCCTGGGATCGATCCCTGGTTGGGGAAACTAGATCTCATATGCCCCAAGTAAGATCTAGTACAGCCAAATAAAAATAAAGTGGGCTGCCTTTGGGTTTGCCTTCAGTTTAATCTCAATCCAGTGAAGTAGCTCCTGCTACATTCTATTCTTATTAACCTGACAGGTTATCTGTCTATTTGAAAACCTTGTTGTCTGGCTAAAATGTCTGTGGATATCAAACTTTCTTTAAATTTATTTTTGTTGGAGGATAGTTTCTTTACAGTGTTGTGTGGGTGTCTGCCATACAGTGATGCAAATCAGCCATAAGAATACATATATCCCTATATTCCTTCCCTCTTGAATTCTAATTCCAACTTTGGGGCCATCTTTTTCCTGTTTTCTATTTTTTCCTAGAAAAACATCATTATACATGTCCTCTCTCTTTATTGCAACTTTATATTTTAAATATGGTCACTTTTAAATTGTGATGGCTTTTTTATTCCCTTAGATACTTTTACTAAAATTTAAGTACTGACATTCTTCCATTTCACTGTCCATTTGTGAAAGGTTTTAAATAGATTACTAATTGCCAGATTGTGACTTCAAACAAGCAGGGGCATTTTTGTTCAGTGCATCTGCAGACTTGTCTGAAATGTGTGCTGTGTGTCCTAGATTACCATCTAGCCTTCAGTGTTTTCGTTTCTTACCACATCATCCAGAATTCTATGGAGCAAGCCATCTGACCTTGGAGTTCAAACACCCTGACTCCTTAAATATTTGTTATATATATTGTGACCCTTATTTCCTTTTAAATATCTTCTTTCTCTTGTGGGAATGTGAATTCAGTACATCTGTGCAGAGTGAGACAAAGAATTCATTTTCTTTATAACAATTCCTAGCATTCCCATTTTCATTTGTTATCAAACAATAGAAGAAAGAAAAAGGAATGCAAGACATGTAGCTACTGGCACATTAGTTTCACAGTACTACCTCTAGAAACTACAAAAATAAGTATTAAATGATTAAAATGCATAACAGTTTCCTGAAGTACTTGGGATTTTTGTTTGTATAACATAAGAACTATAAGAAATATAATTCTCCATAAAACATTATTGTACAATAAATAGAATACTGACTCATAAGACTCATTACTGATTAGAAAATATATTATTTAGGTACAAGAAGGGTAAGGGACTTTTTTATAATGAAATTTTAAAAGATATGGAGTCAATGAAATGTGATGGTAAAGGCTAACTGTTAAATTATAGCAACTTGTGTTTAAACTTTATGCTAGTTCTACAGGAGTCAAAATTCATGGAACACTGAACAGGGCAAAATGAAATTTGTCATTAAAAGTACATTCTAGCATATCAGTAACCTCAGATATGCAGATGACACCACCCTTATGGCAGAAAGTGAAGAGGAGCTAAAAATCCTCTTGATGAAGGTGAAAGAGGAGAGCGAAAAAGTTGGCTTAAAGCTCAACATTCAGAAAACAAAGATCATGGCATCTGGTCCCATCACTTCATTGGAAATAGATGGGGAAACAGTAGAAACAGTGTCAGACTTTATCTCTTTGGGCTCCAAAATCACTGCAGATGGTGACTGCAGCCATGAAATTAAAAGACGCTTACTCCTTGGAAGAAAAGTTATGACCAACCTAGATAGTATATTCAAAAGCAGAGACATTACCTTGCCGACTAAGGTCCGTCTAGTCAAGGCTATGGTTTTTCCTGTGGTCATGTATGGATGTGAGAGTTGGACTGTGAAGAAGGCTGAGCGCCGAAAAATTGACGCGTTTGAACTGTGGTGTTGGAGAAGACTCTTGAGAGTCCCTTGGACTGCAAGGAGATCCAACCAGTCTATCCTAAAGGAGATCAGTCCTGGGTGTTCTTTGGAAGAACTGATGTTGAAGCTGAAACTCCAATCCTTTGGCCACCTGATGCGAAGAGCTGACTCATTGGAAAAGACCCTGATGCTGGGAAAGACTGAGGGCAGGAGGAGAAGGGGACGACAGAGAATGAGATGGTTGAATGGCATCACCAACTCGATGGACATGGGTTTGGGTGGACTCTGGGAGTTGGTGATGGACAGGGAGGCCTGGCGTGCTGCGATTCATGGGTTGCAAAGAGTCAGACATGACTGAGCGACTGAATGAACATAGTAATTGTCTAAGAAAGAAAAACCATGTGACCATATCAACTGAAGCAGAACTATGTTTGCAGATTTCACCATGCATTATTAATAAAACTCTAAGCAATCTAGAAATAGAAGGGACTTCCTCAGTCTGATATAGGACCTCTGTTAAAACCCTTCCAGTAATACTGTTCTTAATGATCAAAAGTCTGAATGCTGTCTTCTAAAGATTAGGAAACATTATATTGCTAGTACAGTAAGGCAAAAAAAAGAAAAAGCATATAGATTGAAGAGAAAAATAGTGTGTCCTTTCATTCTATTAACTGTCTTTTACAGAGCAAAAGTTTTTAATTTTTATGAAGTCAAATATGTCAAAAAAAAAAAAAAATAGACCTGCTTTGGCTGTCAATGGCTGAGAATTCTTTGCTGGGCCGTAAGTCATGAAAGCTTTTCCTTATGCTTTTTGTTAAAAATTTAGAGCTTACATTTTGAGGTTAATTTTTGTATAATGTGTGAGGTTCAAGATTCTTTTTTTTTTGTTTTTTTTGCCTATGAATGTTCAGTTGCTCAATTTGTTGAAATAACTGCTTTCTCAGTTGAGTTGTTTTTCACCTTGGTCAAAAATAAACTGGCCATGTTTATGTGAATCTGTTGCTCGATTCCCTATCCTGTCTTGTTAATCTGTGCCCATTGCTTTGTCAATGCCACATTATTTTGGTTACTATAGCCTTATATAAGTAATTCTTAAAATTGCATGGTGTAATTCTTCCAATTTTGTTCCCTTTTTTCCCCCCAAAATTGATTTAGCTTCTGGTTTCACTTTCCATATAAATTTTACTATCAATTTATACATATCTAAAAAAAATTTTTTATTGGAATTATGTTGTCTGAAGGTCAGTTTGAAAAGAATTGAACCTTTACTGTTTCTTACAGTCTATGTATTGTTAAATCTTACAGTCCATGAACACAGTGTATCTCTCCATTTATCTGTTTTTTTTTTCTTTTATTTCTTTCATCTGCATCTTGTGGTTTATACCATACAAGTATCTGTATGTATTAGATTTATACTTATTTCATTCGGGGAAGAGTTATTTTAAGTGGCATTTTAAAAAAATTTAAGTTTCTGACTTTACCTTAATGGTATTTAGAAATGTGATTATTGTGTGTATTGACTTGCATCTTGTAGCCTTGCTTAAACTCATTATTAGTCCTAGGAAGCTCTTTAATTTTGTTTTTTATAACTACCTTGAAATTTTCTGTGTAAATAATCATGTCACTTGCAATCTTGTTTCCACTAGGAAACCTCTAATTCAGTGACTGCTTTTATCACACAGAAAGTTTACATGTCTTCATCCACAGTGTATTGTGCTAGCCACGATATATTGAGTTTAAGAAAGTTCATTGTAAATACAGAACCCACCAAACTACGGTCAGTTTCTATTTTTGTTAAAGAGTTTTGCAAAATTTTCTGAAACATTGTGTGTGAGATTTCTTTCTGAAAACCAAAGTATAATTTGCAGAGAGAAAATATTTTACTTTATAGGGAGAAGAATCTGATGATAGAGGTCAATTTTAAAACTGATGTGACTGTCTTGCAGATACCATTTCTCTACAGGGAAAGACTTTAAAATATAGCTGGTTGTTTGATTTGTGCTGCAGGGTAGATTCGCTAAAATTGTATTTTGTCACCCTGAAGTTCTATATTGTGACAGTGTCAGACTCTAAAACTGTATATTTTATTTAAAAGACCAGCCTCAACAAAAGATAGTTTACAACTCCCGAAAATAGTTTTCTAACAGTTTATATATACATAAATACATACATAGTTTAAAGGACGGATTTCTGCCCTGTAATTTATGGAGTAAAAGGGAAGTGGTATCCTAGTTCACTTTTCTTCAGTTAAGTCAAACCTTTCTGCTTTGTTAGACTCAGTTACCTATAGCTTCCTGGCTTATTCTTTGTCTTTCCTTTGATATTGTAAAGTAATCTAAAGTGCTCTCTCTGAGATAGCCTACTTCATCCCAAACTGTTTCCTGCTTTCATCTGGTCTTTTTTTTTTTTTTTAATGTTAAAAATTTGGTTAGTGCTCTTTTAGAAGAATATTCTCAGGATATATTTATGGTTCGCCAGTAGGTTACTTCAGTTGACTATCTTGAAGTCTGATCTTGTTTGAATATTTATCTAGCAATCACTATCTAGTTCTTTCTCCCTTTTTCTCCACAGTAACAAGATTTTTGTTAGGAATTGAACATTATTTCTCTTCTGGAAAAGCCCAAGGATCTGTGTAGTGATATTTTATTTTGATTTGACTTCTTTACCTTTTTTTTT
This sequence comes from Redunca redunca, assembly GCA_006410935.1. Lineage (NCBI taxonomy): Eukaryota > Metazoa > Chordata > Mammalia > Artiodactyla > Bovidae > Redunca > Redunca redunca. The sequence goes on from SJYQ01002482.1 coordinate 55,756, forward strand.
TTTTTTTTCTAAAAAAGAATACCGTTTGACACTTGCCTTGGTGAAATGATGCAGTGTTTCGTGCATTTATTTCTCAATTTTAGTATATTGAAGTTATTTACCTTAATAGGACATCTTTGATAGGTACAACTTAGTGCCCAAATATCAAAAAATTATACCTTGTAGATTTCATCATTCTGATTTAACCATAGTAATAGTAGTACATCAAAACAATACTGACTCACTTTCAATTTTTCACATGAAGATAAATATAGAGTAAATCCATAATAAATGTGATATATTGAAAAGGTTTTTATGGCTCTGAGTTCCATTTTTAATCACTTATTATTTGTGTGACCTTTATGATGTTTTCCCAACCTCTTTAAAGCCTCACTGTCTCCCTGAGTTTGAAAAAAAAGTACATGTATACTTTTCATGTTGTTATAACAATATATACCTTTCAATTGATTGTAAGGGTTAAATGAATTAATTTTAAGGAAGTGCTTTGTAAATCATATATTTACAAACTATTTCCTATAATACATAAAACTGTCTGTTTTTAAGTACAGTTGACCTTTGAACAACACAGATTTGAACTGTGCTTAAGTGTGTATTTTTTTCACTGAGTACCTAGTACTACGTGACTTGCAGTTCATTGAGTTAGTGGGTACGTATATATGCAGAAACCTCTATAAGTTGTATGTAAATTTAATTATGTGTTGTGTATTAGTTGCTCAGTCATGTCCAACTCTTTGCGACCCTATAGCCTGTATCCTGCCAGACTCCTCTGTCCATGGAATTCTCCAAGCAAGAATACTGGAGTGGGGAGCCATTCCCCTTCTCCAGGGGGTCTTCCTGACCCAGAGTTAGAACCCCATCTCCTGCTTGCAGGCAGATTCCTTAATTTAGTTATATGTTAGTTATAAGGTATATGGAATGCCAACTATAAGTTATATGTAAATTTTCTACTGCATAGATAGTCAGCACCTCTAACCTCACATTTATTGTTCAAGGGTCAACTGTAATTCACTTTTAATCTGAAAAGTTTGACTGTAGTTTGGCCGCTTTCAGTCCAATTTACGGTTCAACTTACTCTATAGGCATTTCTTATCTGTGCTTAAACTTAAGGAGAGATTAAGCTCTAAGATGTCTTTCTTCTTTTCTCTTCTATACTTCTTCCTTACCTAAATTCTGCCTCTTCTGTTTAGAGATTCAGGACTAAGGAGTCTATCAGAGGAAAGGAATCAGAATATGATATACACTTGGCTGTTAGGGAAATCTGTTATTTATTTTGATCTGATATTTATTTTGCATTGTCACGTATTTGGGAAAGAACAGAGAAAAGTGGGCTTAGTGGTCAGTTTCTTTCCCCTCTCTGAGCATGCTGCTGCTGCTGCCAAGTCGCTTCAGTCGAGTCTGACTGCGCAACCCCATAGACGGCAGCCCAGCAGGCTCCCCCGTCCCTGAGCATGGCTGTGTGTAAACACCTATTTTTTTTTTTGATTCTGTCTTCCAGTTACAACAGTTGGAGCTCGCACAGATACAGCAGAGAGATGCTAATCTCACAGCTCTTGCAGCTATTGGACCAAGGAAGAAGAGACCACTAGAGTCCGGGTCTGGAAGTGAGGTATGGAAACAATGTTTGTCCTTTTTTTGTCATGTCAAAAAAGCAGACCTAAAGGAAGCAGAGAATGCAGATAATTTACTCTACCTTGCACACTATTGCTGCCAAATGCTTGTTAAAGCTCTCCTTTGCCTATTTTATAAAATCTTAATTTTTGCTTGTTCTTAAAAATATGTATCACCTTGAACTTTCCTCCAACTTACTACTTGTTTTATACTTCTTCCCGTCCCCCACCACTGGTCATACTGAGTTTCACTATCTCGGTTTTTTCCTGTACATTCTTCCAGGCAGTTTTATATATATAATTTTCTCCTTGCTGGGTGTCTAAATCCAGCTCATCTGTTAAGATCAAGTCTGCTCTCTTTTTTCTACCATGACCTTGATTCTGCATACCCACACTAACTTCTCTTTTTCTCTGCATGTAATGTGTTTGCATGGCATTAACCATTCTCTGCTCCTCACATGAGTATTTTCTCTTTGGTTTATTATAAGAGATTATGAACTTCTTGAGCAAGACTGTAATCCTTTTCCTTTGAATCTTCCATAGGACCAGGTACATATTAATATATATTCAATAAATATCATTAATTGTTTGATTAACACCAAGGAAGGATCTTACTTACATCTTTAGAGCAATTATTCTAGATTAATTAATCTATAATGCTAGATTTTCAGATTGGTCATTGGGGCTAAGATACAAGAGTGAGAAAGAGCCCCGAGTTGGGTCAGTAATAGAGAAACTGGCTCCTCTGTTCTGCTCTATAAAACTTAAATGTGATCTGGGACACCTCTTCCCAGCTGACCCAAAACATTAACAGTTCCTGATGAATGATAGTCATCTCTATAGAGGAAAGATTTTAAAAGTCTGGTTCTTTTTATTAATAAAAATATAATGGAATAATACGTTCACATGCAAAAAAATTCATAGTATAAAAATGTTTGAAAAAGATGAGTTTCCTCCTCCGAGATTTCTAGTCCCCCATCCCCTGCCCAACCAGATATAACCACCGTTCAGATTCTCACATATCCTTATAGAATTTATTATGCATGTGGACGTGTATCTCATGTGCTTTCACAAATTCACATTTGATTTTGTTTTCACCAAATGCAATCAAATTGTATCTATTGTTCTGCTCTTGATACTTTCCCCCTTTTCCATCATCTCTCTCATATAAATTTACCTCCATATTTTTTAAAGGTACGTTACATCACTGTGTTTAGATAAACAATTTATTCAGCCGTTTCTCTAATGGAAATTTAGGTTGTTTCCAGATGCTTCTATTACCTCAGAGAGTGTCCTTGTACTTCCACTGTTGTGCTTGTTCAGTGTATCTATAAGCTGAATTCCTAAAAATGAAATTCCTGGGTTAAAGAGTGCTTGAAAGGAACAACTTTGGAAAAATTCAAACATATTCAAAGATAGAGTAGTATAATGAATCCCCTACATACTTACCATCCCCATGCAACTACTATCATTTTATGCCAAATTTTGTTTTATTTATATCTGCACCAAGAACATAAGTTTTTTACTCCTCAGGTTATTTTCAACACAATCCTAGATTCAATATCATTTTACCCATAAATAATTTGTTGCTTTTCATTTTTGATAAGTATTTTTAAATTGCCCCCTGAATGACTTGTATGAGGTTTTGCATCCATTCGTGTCTGTTTTTCCACACAGTCATTGACCCTGGGGATTATCTTTTCCATCCAATGATTGGAAGTACAATTTTTAATAGTGTTTAAATTCCAAGTGAAACTGAGCAATTTTTTCATGTGTATATTGACACTTTCAATTTATTCCTCCCTCCCGTTATATTTTTTAATAGATTTTAAAAAATGGAACACTCCACACCCCTCTTCACTTTTCTTTCAGTTTGTCTGGGCTTTATTCTTATGAAAGTTTGTATTTTGTTAAATTAAAAAAAAATTGCTCGTTTTCTTTTGTCCTTCTCGAATTCCATTGTGTTTGGAAAGCCCTTTCTTAATAATTAAACTTACAAGTTAGTCCTTTTATCATTTCAGCTTTAAAGTATAAATCTCTTACTCATTCAGAATTTGCTTGGAATAATAGGTGAGATCTGCTGTTAGCTTTACTCCCTTTCTCCCTCCTCATTGTCCAGACTAGCAGACTGTCCCAACTGTTTCCTCAATAATTCTTTCCCCACCAATTTGTTGTGCCACCTTTATCACAGACAGTTTTGTGTCAAACACAAATTCCCGTATGTATTTGAGTCTGACCCAGTGCTATCTAATAGAACTTCCTGTGATGAACACTTACGGAGTCTGAGCTGCCCTCAACAGCTACCTAACAGCTGTTGAGCAGTTGGGCTGTGGCTACTGTGATTGAGGAAATGAAATTGTAACTTTAAAAAGTTAATGTAAATATTAATAGGCACATGTGACTAGTAGCTGCATGTAAGTGCATGGGACCAGTCTACTGTTTATAGATTATTTATATCTGTTTATGACTATTGCTGCCGAATCTTTTTTCTTAACCATCTCAACCATTTTAAAGTGCACAGATCAGTGATGTTAAGCGTATTCACATTGCTGGGCCCCACACCCCCAGAACTTTTTCATCTCGCTAAACTGAAACTCTATACCCATTAAACAACTCCCCATCTTCCCCTTTCCCAGACCCTGGTAAGCAATACTCTGCTTTGATTCTATGAATTTGACTACTTAGATTTCTCATGTAAGTGGAATGAATCATACAATATTTGTCTTTTTGTGACCTCGAGGTTCCAAATACTAGTATATTTTTAAAATATGGTAAAACTAGTCCAGTAGAAATTTTTATCTTCCTGCTTCTCTACCACAAGATGACCCACTGTTCTTTATTATTGATCTATTTGTGTATAAATGTGTGCAAATATTTTATTAAAAGTGGGGCACGCTGTTTCATCATTAAGCACATTCCTATAAAAATGGCCTCGTTAGCATACTTTCCTTTTTGGCAGGAACAGTTATTTGTAAATTTCTTATCCACATAGTTATTCTTTATAATATCATAACTCCTTTGAGAAAGATATAGGAATGTCTGAGTTCCTGCCCTACTTTTTGATTAATTTTTTCAAAGCTTCATTTTTATGTGTCATTTGAGTTTGTCACAAATCTCAGAAACATTAGAGGTTCCCTGATTTCTAATAATCAGAGATTATAAACTACTTTTCATTTATTGTATGTTTGAATCTGAGAAAGTCTGTAGGTTACAGGGGGCAGAAATGAAATGTACTATTGATATTCAAAATGGTGATTTAAAAAAAATCAGTTTATATCAGTATTAAANTTCAATTTTGAGAATTTAGGCATATATATTTTCCCCTTTATTCCTGTATTTTTAACTTAGATCGTTGTCAGACTTTTTCTGAACTATAAACAGCCAGTACTTTAAGTAATCCAACCTGAATTGAAAATGTCCATTTCTTTAATGAGCTGGTGACATTTTAGTTACAATCCTTATTTTGAAATTAGCTGAAAACCTCTTTTTTTGTGTTGATTTGTATTCATGATGTTTTAACTTTAAAGGCAATTTTCTTTGAAAAATGGGAAACTGGAGAGAACCCTCCTATATGCTCTTTCAGTGTTTACATAAACTGCTGATTGATTTGCCCCTCCAGTCACTTAAATTGCGTCAATCAGGATTGTTAAAAACCCTTTAACAATTTGAATTTTTTATTCTCACAACTAACACAAAATTGATATTTTAAACCATTTATATTTTTATTACTCTGTACCTAAACATTGAGGGTCTACTTATTGTCTGCCTCTTTCTTTGTAGATGGAAACCTGAAATGTTACCTGTTTGGTCTGAATTTGCTGGAATAAGCATAAAATCCCAGAGGGGAGTGAGGTGGAGTCTTGCTCTTTGAGGAGTAAATCCTTGGTTCAAATGCAGGTTTTTCTAGTACCGAAGAGGAGAGCTTTCAGTTTGGAACACTGCATAAAGTGGTGGCGATTTTTAAAACTATAAATTTCAGAGAATTAAACTTAGAACATTCAGCATTCATAGCTTATCATTTTTGCTGATAACATATCAACAAAAATAAATTTAGAGAAATTTGTTTTAGACCTTCTTTTAGAATTTTTTTCTGTTATGCAAACTCCCTCTTATCCTTCAAAATCTAATTGTATAATTTATATATTAAACTATCCTCTATGTAGATTTACATTGAGTATTCTCAGAAGTCTTGCTAGAGTTAAATAGCATCAGCCACTGTCTCCAGGTGTTACTCTGGCAAAAAGCAGCAAGTACCAATTATCATTTAGAACCAACTATTCCATAAGCCTGTTGTGTCTGAGGGAGGGAAACTATTAAAATTTGCTACTTTGGAGTATTTAATTTCTCCTTAATTTATTTCTGTGCATTGAAGTTATATATAAGAATATAAGTGTATGAAATTAGTTCTTAGATTAATATAGACTGTATAGATACCTATGCAGTAATCTAGAACCTATTTAAAGATTTAGAATGTCTGCATGTGTGTGTTTTGTATGTATATTGCTTAGAGGATGTCTTTGGAATGTTAAGTCTTGAATAACTTCACTTCCTCCATTAATTTTAGGTCCTTGGATTAGAAAGAATCTCTTTTTTAGATTAGCAATACTTAAAAAAAAATTATTTATTGATATTAATTGGAGGCTAATTACTTTACAGTATTGTGGTGGTTTTTGCCATACATTGCATGAACCAGCCATGGGTGTACATGTGTCCCCCCATCCGCAACCCCCCCTTCCACCTCCCTCCCCATCCCATCCCTTTGGGTTGTCCCAGTGCACCGGCTCTGAGTGCCCTGTTTCATGCATCAAACTTGGACTGATCATCTATTTCACATATGGTAATATAAATGTTTCAGTGCTATTCTCTCAAATCATCCCACGCTTGCCTTCTCCAAACAGAGTCCAAAAGTCTGTTCTTTATATCAGTGTCTCTTTTACTGTGTCACGTAAAGGGTCATCATTACTATCTCTAAATTCCATATATAGGTGTCAATATTCTGTATCAGTGTTTTTCTTGCTGACTACTTCACTGTGTTTAATAGGCTCCAGTTTCATCTACCTCATTAGAACTGATTCAAATGCTTTCTTTTTAATAGCTGACTAATATTCCATTGTGTATATGGAATATTAGTCAGCTTTCTTATCCATTCGTCTGCTAATGGACATGTAGGTTGCTTCCATGTTCTAGCTATTATAAACAGTGCTGCAATGAACATTGGGGTACATGTGTCTCTTTCGATTCTGGTTTCCTTGGTGTATATGCCTAGCAGTGGGATTGCTGGGTCATATGGCAGTTCTGTTTCCAGTTTTTTAAGGAATCTCCACACTGTTCTCCATAGTAGCTGTACTAGTTTGCATTCCCACCAACAGTATAAGAGGGTTCCCTTTTCTCCACACCCTCTCCAACATTTATTGTTGGTAGACTTTTTGATAGCAGCTATTCTGACCAGCATGAGATGGTTCCTCATTGTGGTTTTGATTTGCATTTTTCTGATAATGAGTGATGTTCATTATCTTTTCATATGTTTGTTAGCCATCTGTATGTCTTCTTTGAAGAAATGTCTGTTTAGTTCTTTGGCCCATTTTTTGATTGGGTCGTTTATTTTTCTGGTACTGAGCTGAACGAGGTGCTCATATATTTTTGAGATTGTCAGTTGCCTCGTTTACTATTATTTTCTCCCATTCTGAAGGCTGTCTTTTCACCTTGCTTATAGTTTCCTTTGTTGTGCAAAAGCTTTTAGGTTTAATTCGGTCCCATTTGTTTATTTTTGCTTTTATTTCCATTTCTCTGGGAGGTGGGTCATAGAGATACTTGCTGTGATTTATGTCAGAAAGTGTTTTGCCTATGTTTTCCTCTAGGAGTTTTATAGTTTCTGGTCTTAGGTTTAGATCTTTAATCCATTTTGAGTTTATTTTTGTGTATGGTGTTAGAAAGTGTTCTAGTTTCATTTTTTTACAAGTGGTTGACCAGTTTTCCCAGCATCACTTGGTAAAGAGTTTGTCTTTTCTCCATTGTATATTCTTGCCTCCCTTGTCAAAGATGAGGTGTCCATAGGTGTGTGGATTTATCTCTGGGCTTTCTATTTTGTTCCATTGATCTATATTTCTGTCTTTGTGCCAGAACCATACTGTCTTGATGATCATAGCTTTGTAGTAGAGCCTGAAGTCAGGCAGGTTAATTCCTCCAGTTCCATTCTTCTTTCTCAAGATTGCTTTGGCTATTCGAGGTTTTTTTGTATTTCCATACAAATTGTGAAATTATTTGTTTTAGTTCTCTGAAAAATACCGCTGGGAGCTTGATAGGGATTGCATTGAATCTGTAGATTGCTTTGGGTAATATACTCATTTTCACTAAATTGATTCTTCTGATCCGTGAACATGGTATATTTCTCCATCAATTTGTGTCATCTTTGATTTCTTTAATCAGTATTTTATAGTTTTCTATATATAGGTCTTTTGTTTCTCTCAGTAGATTTGTTCCTAAGTATTTTATTCTTTTCATCTCAGTGGTGTATGGGATTGCTTCCTTAATTTTGCTTTCTGGTTTCTCATTGTTAGTGTATAGGAATGCAAGGCATTTCTTTGTATTAATTTATATCCTGCAACTTTACTATATTCATTGATTAGCTCTAGTAATTTTCTGGTGGTGTCTTTAGGGTTTTCTATGTAGAGGATCATGTCATCTGCAAACAGTGAGAGTTTTACTTCTTTTCCAATCTGGATTCCTTTTATTTCTTTTTCTTCTCTGATTGCTATGGCTAAAACTACCAAAACTATGTTGAATAGTAGTGGTGAAAGTGGGCACCCTTGTCTTGTTCCTGATTTTAGGGGAAATGCTTTCAAATTTTCACCATTGAGGGTAATGTTTGCTGTGGATTTATCATATATGGCTTTTATTATGTTGAAGTATGTTCCTTCTTTGCCTGCTTTGTGGAGAGTTTTTATCATAAATGGATGTTGAATTTTGTCAAAGGCTTTCTCTGCATCTATTGAAGTATTCATATGGTTTTTATCTTTCAATTTGTTAATATGGTGTATATATCACATTGATTGCTTTGCAAATCTTACAGAATCCTTGCATCCCTGGGATTAAGCCCACTTGGTCATGATGTATGATCTTTTTAATATGTTGTTAGATTCTGTTTGCTAGAATTTTGTTGAGGATTTTTGCATCTATGTTCATCAGTGATATTGGCCTGTAGTTTTCTTTTTCTGTGGCATCTTTGTCAGGTTTTGGTATTAGGGTGATGGTGGCCTCATAGAATGAGTTTGGGCATTTACCTTCCTCTGCAATTTTCTCAAAGAGTTTGAGAAGGATAGGTGTTAGCTCTTTAAATTTTTGGTCTAATTTACCTGTGAAGCCATCTGGTCCTGGGCTTTTGTTTGAAAGATCTTTGATTACAGTTTCAATTTCCATGCTCGTGTTAGTCTGTTTAAGATTTTGTATTTCTTCCTGGTTCAGTTTTGGAAGGTTATACTTTTCTAAGAATTCGTCCATTTCTTCCAAATTGTCCATTCTAGTGGCATATAGTTGCTTATGATCCTTTGTATTTCTGTGTTGTCAGTTGTGATTTCTCCATTTTCATTTCTAATTTTGTTGATTTGATTCTTCTCCCTTTTTTTCTTGATGAGTATGGCTAGTGGTTTGTGTATTTTATTTATCTTCTCAAAGAACCAGTTTTCAGTTTCATTGATTTTTGCTTTAGTCTCCTTTGTTTCTTTTTCATTTATTTCTGCTCTAATTTTTATGATTTCTTTCCTTCTACTAACCCTGGGGTTCTTCATTTCTTCTTTTCCTAGTTACTTTAGGTGTAAAGTTAGGTTATTTATTTGATTTTTCTCTTGTTTCTTGAGGTAAGCTTGTATTGCTATGAACCTTCCCCTTAGCACTGCTTTTACTGAATCCCATAGGTTTTGGGTTGTTGTGTTTTCATTTTCATTTGTTTCTATGCATACTTTGATTTCCTTTTTGACTTCTTCCTTGATTTGTCAATTAGCAATACTTTCAAATAGTTTACCTAATTTACTAATGATCCAGCCATCATAACAGTATTTATTTTGATGAAAATAAAGATAGATTTTGTTTGACCTTATAACACATTGGCTTGAAAATGCTGGTGTTCCTTTTAAGATTAAGTGGTTACAGTGTCAGATCAACTACATGGTGCTTATAGTATTTATATGCCTAGTATGTGTTTCTTTAAAGAGTGTTCGTTTGCTAAACAAAGCAAAGAAATTATTGCCACATAAATAAGTGTGGCAAGAAACTGGTTAGAAACTGGTTAGACTACTGCCCTGTAAAATTGTGAAGATTTTAGGGGAAGAAAAGGGACTTTTTTGAAACTTTACTTAGTAATAAATACGAATTTTATTGAATCAGAATTGCTTTCAGACAAATATATTTTTTCCCACAGTTAAATTCTGATTCAGAAATGAATGTCAGAGAATGATAACAGTTTTGCTATTTCTCCCAGCTATTAAAGGTACATCCCTAAAATTCATTTCTTCTTTATTGTACTTTGTAAGTGTGTATACCTTCAAAATAAGGCATTTCATTTAAGCAGACTTGTAACTATTATTAAACCAAGGATTCTTTAAATATTATTAACCAAGCAAATTTTATTTGGACAGAACCTATAAAATGATTCTACAGCAGAACTGTAAATCTATATGCTTAACCATTTATTGGTTAATGGCCTCTCTGTACTATTAATAATAGAAATCATCACATTGCAGTATTTTGTGAGTAGATGTATAGGGGAAAAAAGGTGAGAAAGGACCATTTTAGAATAGTATGTTGACAATACCATAAAGCAATTATGCTTCAATTAAAAATAAATAAATTTTTTTAAAAAGAAATATTGGAGTCCATATTTGCCTGCATATATGCCAGGAATTGTTCTAAGCATTAGGAATATGACAGTAAGTAAAAAAGTTAAAAGGGAAAGAGAAATAGGGTATTGAATTCCATTGGCAAGAATATTTCATGCCATAGCTTACAGAAGTGTGATTTCTGAGAAAGTTGTATTAATTTTTATGTGTATTTAGAGATGAACTTTTGAAAAAATCCTATACCTCAAATAGTGTTTTATAATAGTTTGCTGTAGATATTATTAGAACTTTTTGGTACAGAACTTGGGAGTCTTGTGATAGTATCTATTATAGCAACCTGCCTTTCTCTTTAGCTCCAATTTGATGTTTAAAGTATTAGAGTACTTTGATTTGAGGGGGAACAGGGTATGGAGAAGGAAGGGGATTTTCAGAAGACTATGGGCAAATAGCAATGAAAAAACTCAGGGTAAAGAAATAAATAATGATGGTATAAAGGAAACAAAAGTGCTTTAAGAATCTTTCCCGTATGTCTTCTTTTATTTTAGCCTGTATCTAGTTGCCCTACACATAGAGTGGCCCTACTCTGCTAGAAGCTAGTCCTCTGAAGGGCAACGTACATTATTAGGCCCGAGCTCTTTTAAGTAAAGGTACCTTAAGGCTTGAAAATTCACCTGTTTTTTTGGCACCTGGTATAAAATTTTGAAAATCAAGTGGGAAATAAAGCTTTTTTAAGAAAAGAAACTGAAATTGTTTGAAGAAAAATCACAGTGTACTATGAAGCAGGGTTGAAGCAATGTAACAAGTAATAAAATGCCTTGTTTTGAAAAGAATGTTCTAGAGCTGTTACATAATAAGAATGTGACAAGGTTTGAGATAACTCAGAAGAAATAATTTGCATTAATTTCATAAATTTATATTAAGTGCTTACTATTTTGAAATTTTCCTACTTATGAAAATAAAAAATATTATAGTCACTTCATAGATAGCCTGAAATCACTTGAGCATTCTACTAATTTGAATATACCTGAGAAAAAATTTACCATAGTGGCACAAACATTTGCCTTTCCTCGTGATTTAATATTAAATCCTCAGTGTCTTGAGCTTCCCACATGGCTCAATGGTATAGAATCCACCTGCCAGTGTAGGAAAGGCAGGTTCGATCCCTGGATTGGGAAGATCCCCTGGAGAAAGAAATAGCAACCCACTCCAGTATTCTTGCTTGGACAATCCCATAGACAGAGGAGCCTGGCAGGCTACAGTCCATGGGATTGGAAGGAGTAACATGACTTAGCAACACTAAATAACAACACCTCAGTGTCTTAGGATGCCTGCACCTATTCAATAAAAGAATAGCTTAGTGGAGCCCAAGAACTATCTCCAAGTTTCTGAAGAAATCTGTGTGGTGGGTCGCCATTTTTCTCCCTCCATGCTAATCCTAACAATAGTATTTCCTGACCCCCTCCCATTATTTCTGTTCCTTGCTGGTAAGCCCCTTCAAGGAAGTGAAAATTAGCTAGTTAAGTGCCAGGTAATGATGTACCTGTTTTTTAAAACAAGGACTCAGCACCAACTTCCTGCTCATAGTCACAAATGAGGTCTGGGAAAGGTGGGACATCCTGGAAAGGTAATGATGATACCAGAAAGTGTTCTGTCCAAGAACAAATGGAACTGTGGTGGTTTTTGTGTGTCTGTCAGATAAGAGGAAACATCAGGAGGCGAAGTGAGATGGGTTCCATTCTTTGTCTTCTTCAGAGAAGATGGTTAGGGAATTTCTGGATTTTATTACTAATTCTCCTAATTATTACTTTTCCAAGAATCATTTCTGGGATTTCCATGGTAGTCCAGTAGCTAAGACTCCAAGCTTCTAGTGCAGGGGGCTTTGGTTCAGTCTCTGGTCAGGGAACTAAATCCCACATGCCACAACTAAGACTTGGCATAGCCAAATAAATAAAAAATTTTAAAATAAAAGAATCATTTCAACACGGAACAGGCTAGGGCTTTCAAAGCACTAGGCCTGTGATCTCGAACACAGAGTGCCCCACAGATTTCTTTGTACCTGTCAGAAAATATTATTTTGTTTTCATTTCTTCACTTTTCTTATCAATTCCCACCCACCTTTATATAAGGATAGTTATATAGAATTATTAAAACCAAAGCTCTTTGGAATATAATATTAGACAGATTTCAGTGGTAACTTTCTTCCATTGTTTAAACTAGTATGAGTTTACTTAGGTATGTAATCTCTTAAGATCCTTTCCAGTACCTACAAGTTTCTTATGAAATGAAGAGGACACAGTTTCTAGAAGAGTATAATCAAAAGGTAGATTATTGATTGAGAGGGTAAGAAAGAGGTCTCCTGTGTCTGCTAGAGTAAATAGCTTTTTATTTGGGAGAAGGAGTGTTAACTCTGATCACGTTGAAAAATGTCAAAATGATATAAAAGTATTAAAACCAACTCTTATGTTTCTTGGGTTACCCTTTCTAGAAATATCCATGCATATATTAGGTTAAACCCTACTAACTTGCCATTTTCATAGATGAAAATCTATCAGATATTGGCAATTCCATACCTACGATCAAATATATATATACACACACACACAATTGCATATTAATAACTATAGTTTACCTTTATAAGCACTTAGAATGTATTATCTTTGTTAGTTTTTGTTAACTCCTCTACTATTATTTTCTCTAAATGAAAAAATTCAGGTATAAGGAAGATGACTTTTCCAGAGTTCCACAGTTAGTAAGTGGAGAACCCCAGATACATATCAAAAACATTGATGTTTGTCTGTACTGTTAACCACTATAATGGGATCATCCTAAAAGTACTATTTTACAACTTGTGAAACAGTGTATATGGACATTTTCCTGTGCTGGTTACATACTTTTGTGCCATAATTCTGTTATCCACTGATAGACATTTAAAATATTTTCATTTGTTTATTATAAATAGTTAGCATTCTCTGTCACCATGTACCCATTTATTTTGCAGACTTGATTTCTAGAAGTGGGACTTCTGGGTCAAAGGATATTCACATCTTAAATTTTAATAGATATTTCCATGTTACTTTCCAAGAAGTTTATGCCAGTTTCCACCACTGCGTGAATACCTATTTTCCCATTCCTTTATTAGTAACAGATGTGATCAGACATTTCAAAATGTTCCAGTTTCTACAGCTTTTCATTTATTGTATCTATACCACTTTCTCTGCCCTCTTCAAAGGTTGAGGTTCTATTTATGTATGGAACATGGTGCAGGAGTGTAAACAACCTCTAAGATAGCCTATAAGGAGAATACTTTGGTTTTTAAAATTTTATTTAAGCATTAAAAATTATTTATGGACAGTTTTTTTCATACCTTAGAAATGGGTATATTTTGAAACAGACAACCGAGTTGAATTCTTAAGGGTATTTGAATGATCCATCTTACATAGTTGTTATTTTGTTTAAGATATTTACTAGTTTTCATGATTTGAGGGTGTAAGATTATAATTGAAATATTAAGCATGAAATGAACAGCAGTTCAGGGAACACAGCAGTTTAAAATCTACTAGGGGACAAACAGAATTAGATATTTCAACAGATTTGTTTCTATAAATATCATGTAGATACATTAGAATTGAGAGCATGTATCATTTTAGATAAAGAAGCTTTTTATGTTTTGAGGTATATTTTTTCACATTTAATTTTGTTCACACTTTCATTAACAAATCTGCCTCTTTTTCATAAATGATTTAAACATAAATCTGAATTTTAGTTGGATCTTTAAAATTTTCCAGAGATTTGAAGGCTGACTCTCAGCTATCTTCAGGGACTGCCTGTGTAATAAGTTGAATTGCACATTATGGGTTTATCTTTCATCTTTCCCAGATCCCCTTTAAATGATAGTAAAGGAGAGAAGATGACATAAAAACACAAGAATAAAGAAAAGAGAAAACAGTAATACAAGTATTTACTTAGTTAAAATAACCCTAAATTTCTCTGTGAAATATTCCTAAATAAAATGTTCAGATTTTCAATTAATGTTGTCAGTTAAAACCCAGATTTTCATGGAAAACAGTGTATCTGCCTTAAGTATTGCAGCAGTACCTAGTTAGAATATGTTCTTAAATTCCTATTTATGCAATTTTTACTAAGAATTGTAGACAGTTTTGAAAACAGTAAGTAAAAGTTGTTATTGAAATGTTCACTACAACTTGTTTGTTTGACTTATCAGACTGTGCCAGTTGTTTGTATTTTTAGTTAAGATAAATTCATATACCACACCAGCACTTCCTATGCTTAGTATTTGCATGATTTATCATTTCTCCATTCTTTTACTTCCAACCTATCTGTGTCTTTATTTAAAGCTGGTTTCTTATGGCTAGGGCTAAGTCTCTTCAGTCATGGACTCTTTGCCTCCCTATAGACCTTTCAGTCATGTCCTCTGTCCATGGGGTTCTCCAGGCAAGAATGCTAGAGTGGGCTGCTGTGCCCTCCTCCAGGGGATCTTCCCAGGGATCAAACCTGCATCTCTTCATCTCCTGCATTGGCAGCAGGGTCATCTCCTGCATTGGCAGCAGGGTTCTTTACCACTAGTACCGCCTAAAGTAGCATGTAATCGAGTTGTGGATTTGTATCCAGTATGAAACTTTATTTGGACAATTGAGTTCATTTATATTTAATGAAGTTATTACTGTGATTGGATTTGAGTCTGCCATATTGCTAATTTGTTTGTCCTTATTTTTGTTGCTGTTATTGTTTCTCCTTTCTTTTCATCTTTTGAGTTAATAAAGTAGTATTTTAGTATACCATTCTAAGAGTTAATCAAGTAGTGTTTTAGTATACCATTCTATATCCTCTTTTAACTTTTTAACTATACCTCTTTTATTTTTTTTTAATGGTTGCTATACAGATCTGTCTAAAGGTACAATATGTATTGTTAACTGCCTACACTCAATCATGCCACTTCACATACCATGTAAAAACCTTTTAACTGTAGAATTCCATTATATAAATCCCTCCCATCCTTTGTGTTATTTGTCTTTACCTGTTTTACTTCTGTATGTTTTAACCTCCATAGTACATTGTTATTACTTGGTCATATATCGCTTAAAGAACTTATGAAAATAAAAACAGCTTTTTAACATTTATCATTTCTAGTGCTCTTTCATTTTCACTGTAAATTCATTTCTTTCTAGTATCATTTTCCATCAGTCTATATGCAGTTAGTCAACCCTAGAATTACCAGAGTTTCAATTAAACAAAGCTACTATTAATACCTTTAAATATACTGGTCAACCTACTTTTGCTTGTGAGGCACAGCAATCCTTACAGATACTGTAGCTGTTTTTGTTTTTTTTTTTAAACATTTACAATCCTGAAAGGATAAAATTAAAGCTGGCTCTGAAAGAAAAATCTTTTACTGGCAATCCTTTAAAGAAATTCTCATAGAATAATAGATAAAACTTGTTTCTAGACATAGTTTACTTGAGTTTTTGGAGGACTTTGTAAGTGTCTTAATTAAAGGTTAAAGAAAATAACCAGAGTATGAAGAGGAAAATCCTACTGACACAGGCTTTTCAGCTTGCAGTAAGTTAGTGCTTTTCAGAATTGACATTTATTTGGTTGCTTGCTTTTCTTGTGTGTTGTATTAGTTGGTGGGTTGAAGACTTGCTGACTGTTTGGAGAAAGTGACAGAAAATAGCCTTTTGAGTAAATACCGTCTGGTGGCAGCTTTGTGGGGATGAATAATGTAGAAGAAAAGTCATCAAAAGACTTTACCTTTCAGGTCTTCTCCCAGATTTATTTGGCTAAAAGGTAAGAATAGCAGCAGGGTCTTGATTTAAAAGCCCGTAGTATGGCTCATTTTCACTGTTTTGGTCATTCACATCACTGATTTTATTGAGTCATACTTTGTGCAGAAGTGTACAACATGTTGATTGGACAGCAGCTAAGTGCCATATATATAAAATATTCACAAGTCCAAAATCCTTCCTTTCCAGTGAGTGGGCAAGTTATGAGGTAGTTGTGTTGCACTGAACACATGTAATGGTAAAGTAGAGAGCACTGAAGACCCCGGGAGATGCCCCTCATCTCAGCCAGGGCTAAGTGTGTTTGTAACATTGGAAAAACACGTTACCTGAGTTGAGTCTTGAAGAACTTAGTCAGGTGCTATGATACAAGGGTAGGACAGAGACTGGAGAAGGAATCCCAGGAGGAAAGAAGTAACTCTCTCGAACACCTGGAAAAGACATTCTATGGCATGATCAATAGTTTGAGTAGTAAGAAGGAAATGAGAGATGAAAATGTGGAGAGAAGCTTTGGCATGCTCATGGTTGACTGTCATGGTTAGATACTTGGACTTGGTCCTGGAGAAGATTTTTAGCCACTGGAGTGTTTTAAATAGGAAAATGGTATTACCAGACTATTTATTTGAGAAAGCTCATTCTCACTGCAGTGTGAACACTATTAATACTGAAAATAGGAAGATTTCTTAGAAGGCTGATGAAGTAATCTCGGACATGGAAGTGAAAATGTAGAAAGATGTGGATTATTTGGAAACTATTAAGGAGATAGAACTAATAAATGATAGTTGGGATACAGAAGGTAGGTTTGAGGGTGACACCCAGTTTTCTGGCTTAGGCATTGGAGGTGAATGGTTTTACCATTCCTTTAAGTGAGAGAGAAGAGGAAAATAGGAGAAGTAATGACGTACAGCTATCTTTCCCAGCCTCTGGTAAAGAATCCACCTGCCAATGCAGGAAACATAGGTTTGATCCCTGGGTTGGGAAGATTCCCCTTGAGAAGGAAATGGCAACATACTCCAGTATTCTTGCCTGGGAAATCCCATGGATAGAGGAGCCTGGCGGGCCACTCGCAAAAGAGTCTGACACAACTGAGTGACTAAACAACAACAAAAATGATTTGCCGCATTCTTTATTAGGAAGTTGAACAGTGAGGTCTAGAACTGAAGAAGGTGTTCTTTCGGAGATAAAGATGAGTGGTTATTAGCACAGGACAACCAGTATTGTCTTTATAGCTCTCATAATTGCACAACTAGAATTAGAATTCAGCTTTACCAACTGAGCCACAGTGGAAGCCCAGAGTTAGAATTCAGAACCCAGGATTATGTGTCACATCAGTCCGTTTAGACATATCACTTCTGTAAAAGACTGCTGAAACACAGAACCTTAGAGATGACAAAATTCTAGGGTGGAAATTTAACATGCAGAGTTGTCTGTGTTCTGAAATAAAGGTGACAGAGGTGAAGGATCTATTACTTCAAGAGTTCTGCTTGTTGACCAGCAGAGGGCAGGCAACAACGTGGCTCAGTATCCATAACTTCTGCTCTTGTGTTGCCCTTCAGGCCTGGAAGCTCAGGCCTTCTAGTATAGACTTTCGGTGTTCTTGTTACATGAAGGCCAGGCATCCAGGACACTTTTATCTATCCTTGCTTCCGAGACTTAGAAGATGTTTGGGTTTTGTTCTGGAGCCAGATCTGCTTTCCACTCAACTGTTCCCAATGTCTGGTTCTTATTTTTCCTTAAAGTTTAAGACTAGAATACATCCCTTAAGAGCTGCCATGGTGACATGGGGTTAGAATAAAATGAAAAGAGTCTGAGAAATGTAATGGCTCTTTGCCTTCTAGAGGTACAAATGTCCAGCTTTTGTTCCTGGTTACCTGTTAAGATTTCAAGGACATGTTTGTGTTTTTCTTTCTTACGATTCAGAGACTAGAATGGAAGGAATGGACACTGGCTGTTGGAGATAGTGCTGATTCGCCTGGTTGGTTCTGTAAGGCAGCACTGCCACTCCTCCACTATTTGATTTGAGGAGCTCCTGAAAACCTTCCTGTCCCAGGACACATCCTTCATCCACTTGCTGTATGTCTGTAATACCCATTAGCTTCCTTTGTAGCTTTAAGCATTCGAAGCTTAACTTAAATTTAAAATTTTCACAAAGAGGGACACGGTTGGGGTGGCAGGACAGATTATCGATATTTCTTTAAACTAACCAGGACTTACAAGAATAGGACTTAGGCAGGAATGTTTAATTAGATTTAACTAGGGAGTGCAAGAAAAATCTTGGAACTAGAGTTACACTGTTTCTGATTTACAAACCTACAGTGCCTCCCAACTAACAAATGACATTTATAGAGAATATACTGTATGCCAGGCATTGTTCCTATTTAATCCTTAGGCCAGTCGTATAATCTCAGTTACTATTCCTGTTTTGCAGATTAGGAAACTAAAGCACAGAGAAGTTAAGTAACTTTTCTGAGGTTACTGTGGAGGAGACAACCTATATGCACCACCATTCAATCCTCCTCTGTATTTTAACTTTTTCATTTATTTATTAAAATAATTTATTCTTGACTCTGCTGAGGCTTCATTGCTGCATACAGGCTTTCTCTCGTGGTGAGCAGAGGCCACTCTATAGCCGTGGGGTCCGGGCTTCTCGTTGCAGTGGCTTCTCTTGTTGCAGAGCATGGACCCTAGGGATGCACAGGCTCAATAGATGCGGCGTGTAGACTTAGTTGCTCCATAGCATGTGGAATCTTCCTAGACCAGGGATCAAAACCATGTCCTCTGCATTGGCAGATGGATTCTTAACCACTAGACCACCCAGGAAGTCCCCCAGATAACTTGAATTAGTACATGGGCTAGCATGAATTCGCTGCTGCTGCTGCTGCTGCTGCTAAATCGCTTCAGTCGTGTCCAACTCTGTGTGACCCCATAGACGGCAGCCTACCAGGCTTCCCCGTCCCTGGGATTCTCCAGGCAAGAACACTGGAGTGGGTTGCCATTTCCTTCTCCAATGCATGAAAGTGAAAAGTGAAAGTGAAGTTGCTCAGTCGTGTCCGACTCTTAGCGACCCCATGGACCACAGCCCACCAGCCTCCTCCATCCATGGGATTTTCCAGGCAAGAGTACTGGAGTGGGTTGCCATTGCCTTCTCCTATGAATTCACTAGTATAGCAGTAACATCATTTAAGAAAACATAGGTAGAGATGCTTTTAAAAGTTTTACCTCACAGCACCTACTTGCTATATTGAGAAATATGGATAATTGGTTATTTTTAATTACTTATTGATAACTGACACTGTTCAAGTGTTCCTTATCAAAAAAGTTCCCTAAAAATATGAAACTTTGTTTACTGATATAATTGAACAACTTAATGAAGGCTATTCATTGGAAGGACTGATGCTAAGGCTGAAACTCCAATACTTTGGCCACCTCATGCAAAGAGTTGACTCATTGGAAAAGACCCTGATCCTGGGAGGGATTGGGGACAGGAGGAGAGGGGACAACAGAGGATGAGATGGCGGGATGGCATCACCGACTCAATGCACATCAGTTTGAACTCCAGGAGTTGGTGATGGACAGGGAGGCTTGGCGTGCTGCAGTTCATGGGGTCGCAAAGAGTTGGACATGACTGAGCAACTGAACTGAACTGAATGAAGGCTTACTTAATTGACGTGGCAGGTTTAGAGAATGCTTACATTTAGGTTTGGTTATGCTTCTGAAAACATCTGTTGTACACTTAGTAAGTGAATTATTTCTTTCATCTTCATTGAATTTCATCTTCTCTTTCCCCTTCTTTTCATCTAAATGAAGAATACAAATTAAGGAGTATCTTCATGTAGAAAGTCGATTGGGAAAACCTTTTATTTCAGAAACAAATAGTACATTGTCCCAAGAGGTTTTGTTTTGTTTTTTTTTTCCTTCTTACAACTTCTCATCTCCTAACTACATTTGTGTTCTTTGGCACTGACTGAATAGCATAACCAGAGATCAGTCCTAGACAACTTTGGGCAAAAAGACTTGGTGAGAAGAAGAAAATGAAAACTGATGGTGAGGGCAGATTTTGAGTTTTTACAGCTCTGGGTTCCACCCTCCTTACCGTGGATAATTAAGAGGTAGCTGACTGTTCTGGCCAGGTCAGTGGGAAGCTGACAAGTCAGACTGTAGATTTTCCCACATCATCAGCCTAGGAATAAAATTGCTATATATTTGTATCTAAGTTCAAGAAAGACTGGCTTTCCAAGCCAGCCACTGGTTTGGGAGAAGAGGACGCTGTCACCTTCGTAGAGTTGTGAATTATAAAAGACATTTCTGTTGGGTTACTGCATGTCCCTTGGGGTTTGTTTCATTTATAACATTGCCTCAGGCCTTCTGCGGCATCCTGTTGGAATGACCTCCTTTTCAACCCTGTGCTGGCAGCTGCAATGTGGCTCTTTCCCGGGGATCCTTCAGGCTGCTCACGTGATCATCATGAACTGCGACCCCTTTGTTCCTTACCCAGATGATTAGTTTTCCTTCATTTTTTTTCTACTTAATAATTTTGCCTTATTTTCTGTCCTCTTTTTCCTCTTCACTTCCCTTTTTATTTCCTACGTACACAAGACTTTGGGTAGCAATTTAAGTTCTTTTATTGACGTATACCATCAATGCAGAAAAGTACACAGATCATAAGTCAGCTCACTGAATTTTCACAGCATGAACATACCCATGCAGACAGTCCTCGGGTCAAGGAAGAGAACATCACCA
Source organism: Redunca redunca (assembly GCA_006410935.1). NCBI lineage: Eukaryota > Metazoa > Chordata > Mammalia > Artiodactyla > Bovidae > Redunca > Redunca redunca. The sequence goes on from SJYQ01002482.1 coordinate 76,732, forward strand.
GAATCCCAGCAAACCTGTCCTGTCCCCTTTTCTGTTACCCATTCTTCTCCCTTAGAGAGAATCGTTATCCTGACTTTTACAGCTTTGCCTGTTTTTAAATCTAGAAATGGAATCAAACCATGTGTATTCCTTTGCACCTAGATCCTTTCATTTAACATCTTTGTGACTTGTCCATGTTAATCTGATTATTCCTGCTGTGTAGTATTCCATTTGTGTGCATAGTCCAGAATTTATTCTGTTCTTCATGAGCATTTGGATTGTTTCTAGTTTAGGGCCATTATGAATGGTACTGCAGATATTCTCATACATGTTATTTTTTTATCAAAAGACATGACATATTTCTGGATATTTACATAGAAATGAAATTGCCAAGACTTAGTGTATCCATCTAACCATTTAAATTTCACGTCAAACACTGCATGGGTGATTTTTGGTGAATTCTTGGTAGGAAACACTTGTAAACATACAGATTCAGCTTCAGCATGTCTAATCTTTGGCAATGAAAAATGCCTCTACTTAAATGTGCGGTAGTTTTAAACAGATAACTCCTATATACAACAGAATTGCCTCTCAGTCATGTGTTTTATTAACTTTCTTCCTAATGTGAACTTTTATCCAGCATTTCAAAGCTGAGTAGGTGGGCCCATTTTGTAAAAATCTTACCAGAATATTTTGACGGTGATAATTTACAAGAGTTAAGATTTCATGTTTGTTACACGGCCTCTAAGTAGCAGTGCTCTAAAAGCAGGAAAGAGTGATGTGCTGGTGCTTGACTGTCATGCTCAGTCAGAGCTACAGAGGCTGGCACTCATATTTGTACAAATTTATACCAAGATACCTGCAAAGATGATGAGAAACAGGCTCTACACCATAGAGGGTCTCCAGGAGAAGTAACCAGGCAATTGTGTAGCCAAAAGTAGTCTTTTTGTTCTTTTTTTAAAATCAGGACTTTCCAAAACTTGTTTCATGAATGCTTCTGAATAAGTTTAACCTAATGAGTGTAGAAATGTGATTGTGATATCATATGCCTTCAAAAGGGAATAGTATCTTTGAAGGAAAGTTTATTTGTGAAATAAAATGTTCCTGGTCATTCTGTGAACATGTATGTAATTAAGTTGACTTGCTTTGACCATAGTGTTTTGGAGACCTTCAAAGGAATTTCCTTACCTTCCATCAAAATAAAACAAAGAACAAAAAACAGAAAGAGAGAATAATTAAAATTTGATGGTTATAAAAATATAGTAATGGAACCATCAGATTCACTTCCCATGTTAGGTAGATAGCTTTCCTTTAGAAGAAAGTCTTTTGAGTAGGGAAAGGAGAGTTGCCATTCCAGTTGAGATGGTTTTGAAACAAAAAAAAGTATAGTAAAAATAAATAAAAGAATGAGAGAATAAAATATTCATTTCTCCCAAATTATTCTGAGTATTCTATATTTTTATTTCTTCTTCCAGTCTTTTTTAAATAGTAATATGTAGACATACTGATAAGAGAATTTATAGATTTCATTCTATTTTGAATGACATTTAGAACTCACACTGGAGATTGTTCTGTTTAAAATCAGTACGTTCAATTGAAAAAGTATTGCTGATAATCTGTGTTGTCCTGTGTATTTGGCTAAGCCGTAGATGACATAGAAATAATAGTCCCTGTCCTCAGAAAGCTTACAATCTAGTGGGTATGGCATGTACAAGTTACAGTGTAAAGCAATTGCCACAGAGAGAATTCTTGCAGGAAAGGAGAAGGCAAGTAGACCCATTTAAAGTGAGTCTTAAAGGATAAGTAGATTGGCCTGGAATAGCCTTTTGCTGATCTTGCCAGTGAGAAGTAAGGCTAAAGGGAAGCAGGTAATGAGTTTGTACCTGATACGGTATTCCAGGTAACACAGTGGTAAAGAATCTACCTGCCAAGGCAGGAGGTGCAGGTTCAATAATTGGTTTGGGAAGATCCCTGGAGAAGGAACTGGCAACCCACTCCAATATTCTTGCCTGGGAAGTCCCATGGACAGAAGAGCCTGGGAGACTAGAGTCCGTGAGGTCGCAGAATTGGACACAACTAAGTGACTAAGCAACACAACATAGAACATTCACTTTAGACCAAGTTAAAAATTGAGTCTCTGCTCAGTGTTGCTGTCTGACCTTAAACAGGTTGTGTCAACCTATCCAAGCTAAAGTTCCTCATTTACTTAGTGGCAACAGCGCCCATGTAACTTGCCGCACCATTGTTGGAAAGATGAGATCCTGTGCAGAAGTGTAGCTCTCACAGTATATATCCTACTACGTATATGTACTACTTTTATAATTGACATACAAAAGATGGCACACATTTAAAGTGTGTGATCTGAAAGTTTCTTCCACAAATACACACCAGTGACATCATCGCCACAGTCGAGTTATGACTACATCCAGCACTCCCAAAAGTTTTTGTAAGACCTTGAAAGAGAACAGTCAGCCCTGCTGTGTGGGCAAAGAACAGAGTGCAGTGGAGAAGTCAGTTAAGAGGCTGTAGCTGTGGTCCAGGTAAGAAAGAGAGTGAGGGCATGACGCAGGTGTGCCGGCCATGGCCTCCCCTGACAGCCTGCACTGCTGGAAGACCGAGTCGAGCTCCACTGTGATGTGACCTCCAGCACTCAACTCAGGAGCCAGAGGAGGGCAGCCTCTTGCTGAACTGACAGATTCTCTTTGAAAGATGGCTTACTTTAAACTTGTTTCTCCCTTTATTCTGTTTAGGGTTTAAAAGACAATCTGTTTGCTTCCGGGACGTCCAGTCTGACAGCCAGCAAGCAGCTGGTTCGTCCAAGAATCACAAGAATCTGCCTCAGGGACCTGATCTTCTGTATGGAGCAGGAGAGGGATATGAAGTATTCCCGAGCTCTGTACCTGGCCCTCCTGAAGTGACCACAGCCCCGTCATCCAGACCCTTGCTACTTACTGCCAAAGAAGACGTCAAGCGCGTTGTTGCACATCTCAGTTTCTAGAAGATAATCACCAGTAGGGGAGACCATTGTTTACAGCTACAAACTTACTAAATCGTGCTTATATATCCCATGAGGCTCTTAATGACTAGGATTCAGCTTTGTCTCCTGAAAATTGGTTGTGACATATGGTTTACACCGTAGTAGGCCTCTGCCTTTGTACGTGTTTAATTACAGCAAGGCTTTGTTTGTTACTGCCTGCTTCACTTGTTAACAGGTAAGGTGTCTATCCCTGTTACATTCTGCACTGAGATGCAGGGGGACAAGAGGAGGAGTCTTTACTTACCAGAAAACTGTATGTATTTCATCCTACATGGAACCTGACTCAAAGCATTAGGTTTGCTGGGCTGGAATCAGAAGTTGCTAAGCTAACTATGACAGTCACCTTCTGTGGTTGAAGGTGACAAGCCACAGGGAAAGGCCTAGTGGTGACCTTGGTCAGCTGAGACCCACTGATGTCAAAACATTGACAAATGGTGATAGTTTTGTGCCCGAGGTTCCCTGGTTCATGTCACTATATGCTGCTTCTGATACCAAGGGGACATCCTTGTCAGGGAAGGATGCTATACATTGAAGCTGCTGGTACACCTCATTGAAAAATGGAAAAGATAGTATACAAAGGAATGATGGGGTACTGCCTCCAAACTGATGGAGGGAAAATGAAAATGGACTCATAACAGGAAATATGCTTTATACACCTAAGGGGAGGCAGATCAAATTGGAACTCCAAAGCAGCCAGTACATGTTTTGTTGACAGGGGAAAAAAAAATCACAGCCCAACCAAAAAGGAAAATGTGTCAAACATTTTCAAATTACAGTATTTCAAAAGAAAGAAGTTATTCTTTGTTTTGTGTATTGCTTTAAATCTCAAGAAGGATAGTTTTATAAACTGTTTTAGCCTAAGTTTTAAGCATCTTGTTGCATTAAAAAAAAAATCCTAATCGACGATTAGAAATTTTTAACAATGGATTCCATTTTGGGTTCTGTACACAAAAGGTAATGTCAGCATCTTACTCTGGAGATCTTGGCTCTGCATATATTATGAGAAGCATGTTACATGTATACTCCTCTGAAGAGGAGGCTGACATTTTTCAAAGCAAACCCTTTTTTTTTTTTTAATTCGACTTGTGGCATGTGGCTGGTGAAAAAATAACAACTGTAGTTAGAATCACATACAGAAAGAGTGAGTAAATCCTCCAAAGAAGGTTTTTAAATAAGGGTGTGGGGGAGGAAGCTGTGCTTCTTAGAAAAAGAGTTAAGGGCGGGGGGGGGGAACCTCAAGTATGTTATTCTTCATCCTGTTCTTCCCTCTGGGACTGTTATGGCCATATTCTGTACTGTAGTAAGTTTTAAATTGGCCACATTTTCTGTTTCAGCAAGTTATTATGTAAAAATGCTATAAATTATGTATATGTTTAAAAAAAGTCCTTTAAGAAGAGATCTATACCTAAAGTTGTTTTTGTATATTTAAATGCTTAGCTTTATTTTTTGGTAAAGTGCAGCACACTCCCATATTTGTGTATAATCTTCTTGATCAGATGTTTAAAATTATTGCAAATACTTCATTAAAATAATTATTTTATTATAAGAATAACGTTGCACAATCACTTACTTGGGCAACATCTCTGGAAGTCTGCCCATGAAGCTGGGGGCTGGGCAGTGAATCTTTCTTGGCTCTGATTGTTACTCTGGAGAATGAGCATTCTAGAACCTCACTTCAGATCCAAGCTCCTGTATCACTTTCTTGGACATAGTTGTAAATTTGCATGGTATTTGACTCAATAAAGAGTCAAATGAAAGCTACTCATATTCATTACAAAAGCTTTTCTTGACCCATCAAAGTTTTCTTACAAAGCTATTCCTTTTTCCAAATTTATACTTATTATACATTTTAAACTTTGGGTCATGGAGTAGATCTTACACACAAAAGGACAAACACAGTGGACCCAAGGTATTCCTCCACTCAGTTTGCAGAATGGTGCCCCTTGGGCCAATTTGATCTCTTTAAGTAAATTCTCTGTGACTCACATGTTGCTACCAATATTTTACTTCACAAAAGTATATTTCCAGTTCTTTTGAAAAATTAGATGAGCTGGAGTCATTCATTGTACCCGTTTGTGTGACGACCTTCTGGAGTCAAACCACTGGCCGTCCGCTTCAGATGTGAGGGCGCAAGCTCACAATCCCTTGCCTGATCCCTTTAAGCACTGGTGTTTCAGGCTCTCTGCCTTCATAATAGATTTACTTCGCATGATGAAAACCAAAAGAGCAAAGTGCCAGAAATTCTCCATCTATTTACTGTATTTAAGCAACTTTATTGAGACATGTTTTACATATAAAATTCACCATTTTATTTGTTTAATTTTAATATGACTGATGGACCTTTTAAATTATTTCTTCATGGATATCTATAAGATTTGTCTCTTTAAAAAAGTGAATTTAACATTCTTTCAAAGCCTATATTTGTCTTTTTCTTTTTTAATTGGATGAAAGTTTCTATAATGCTTTAGTGTTGTACAGTTTTCAGAAGTTTCACACATATGACTTCATGGTATCCTATAATAACCCCTTTTCCCTACCCCTTTTCTGCCCCCTTCCCTCTCTCTACTGGTAACTACTAGTTTGTTCTGTATATCTATGAGGCTGCTTCTTTTTTGTTTTTATTCACTAGTTAGATTTCCATTTGTAAGTAATATCATATGGTATTTGTCTTTCTCTGACTTATTTCACTTAGGTTAATGCCCTCCCATCCATGTTACTGCAAATGCAAATTTTCATTCTTTTTTATGGCTAAGTAGTATTCCATTGTTTGTATATACACACCGCATCTCTATTTCATCTGTTGATGGACATTTTGGTTCCTTCCATACCTTGGCAATTATAAATAATGCTGCTATGAACATTGGGGTGCATGTATCCTTTTAAATTAGCATTTTAGGTGTTTTTTTTTTTAATCTATACCCAAGAGTGGAATTACAGGGTCATGTGGTAAGCACTAGTTTTAGCTTTCTGAAAAACCTTCATTTTTCCACAGTTGGCTGCACCAGTTTAAATTCCTACCAACTGTATGAGGGTTCCCTTTTCTCCATATCCTCACCAACATTTGTTACTTGTGGGTTGGTTGGTTGTTTTGTTTTTTGGGGTGATACCCATTCTGACAGGTGTGAAGTGATATCTCATTATGGTTTTAGTTTGTATTTCCCTGATGACTAGTGATGTTGAGCATATTTTCATATGCCTGTTGGCCATCTGCATTTCCTCTTTGGAAAAATGTTCTTCTGCCCACTTTTTAATTGGGTTTTTTGTTGTTTCTGTTGTTTTTTGATGTTGTTATATGAGTTGTTCATATATGTTAGATATTAATCCCTTATTGGTCATATCATTTGCAAGTATTTTCTCCCATTCAGCATGTTGTCCTTTTATTTTATTGATGGTTTCCTTTGCTGGGCAAAAGCTTTTAAATTTAATTAGGTTCCATTTGTTCATTTTTTTCTTTTGTTTCCTTTGCTTTAGGAGACGGATCCAAAAAATACTGCTGCAATTTATGTCAAAGGGTATTCTGCCTGTGTTTTCCTTTAGGAGTTTTATAGTATTCAGTCTTACATTTAGGTCTTTAATCCATTTTGAAGTTTATCTTTGTAAATGGTGTTAGAGAATTTATAATTTCATTCTTTTACAAGTAGCTGTCTGGTTTTCCCAACACCATTTATTAAAGAGACTGTCTTTTCTCCATTGTATGTTCTTGCAGCCTTTTTCATAAATTAATTGACCATCATGTATGTGTTTATTTCCTGTTCTATTGATCTGTGTGTCTGTTTTTGTGCCAGTACTATACTGTTTTGATTATTGCATCTTTGTAGTATAGTCTGAAGTCAAGGAGTATGATTCATCCAGCTCTTGTTATTTTTTCTCAAGATTGTTGTAGCTATTTGGGATTTTTTGTGTTCCCTTACAAATTTTAAGATTATTTGCAGTTGTAAAAAATGCCATAGGTATTTTGATAGGGATTGCATTGAATCTGTAGATTCAGTGCCTTGAATAGTATGGTCATTTTAACAATATTAATTCTTCCAATTCAAGAACATAGTATATCTTTCCATTTGTTGGTGTCATCTTCAGTTTCTTTCCTCAGTGTCTTACAGTTTCCCAAGTACAGGTCTTTTACTTCTTAGGTAGGTTTATTCCTAGGTGTTTTATTGTTTTTTATACAGTGGTCAATGAGCTTGTTCCTTAATTTCTGATAGTTCATTGTTAGTATATAGAAATACAACAAATTTCTGCATATTAATTTTGCATCATGCAAATTTATCAAATTCATTGGTGAGCTCTAGTTTTCTGATAGCATCTTTTTTGTAACGTGTCATCTACAAACAGTGACAGTTTTACTTCTTCCTTTTTAGTCTAGATTCCTTTTATTTCTTTTTCTTTTACGAATCTGTGGCTAGAATTTCCAAAATTATGTTGAATAAAAATTAAAGCCTGTATTTCTTGAAATCTACTTTGAGGTAAATTTTGTTTCATTAGAATTTTGGCAGAACTTTATTTAGAATTAAAACCATTTATACTAGTTATGTCATAGTTGCAGCAAAAAAACAAAAACCCACAAGCAGTATTAGGGCATATTCTTTAGAAAAATAAGGAACCAGGATCTCAGGATGATTGAGTTGGACTTCATACCTATTTGTACAATGAACCGAGTGTTTGTGAAACTTTAATGTTAACAGGAGTCAGTGATTCTACAGGAAATAAAAATATAATATAGCCTATGTTTATATATGACCTGGTAGCCAATTTTTGTTTTTAATGTCATTAGCTTTTCAGATATTTTCATATGCCTTGCTGCACTGAAACAGCTTTTTTTTTAAAAAACATTTAAGCACAGTTTACATCTAATAAGCAGAGTAATTCTTATGTCCATGGCATTGTCTATTAAGTTTCTTGTAGGGTTGGAAGTAGTAATGAAGCCGTGCTATTATTTTAAAATTTTTAATTGAAACTATTATAGATATTGTGAACAATCAAACCATATATCAGAGCATGCCAAAGTAATCCTACTAACAGATTGCAGAGGTCCTGTGCTCCCCTCCCTCAGTTCACCCACTTTTTCCAGTTTCATATCTCTCTCACCAGACATAGTCTGTATACACATAAGCACGTAGTTGTGGATTCCTCCTTTATTTATGTTTGGGAGCATACTGATCTATCCATTGCCATTTTCACAGTCTCATTATTCTTATTCAGTTTATACTGTGTCCCAGGCCAGGAATCCTAGAAAAATCTTGCCGCAAATCTTTGGGAAAACTACACTGAAATATTCCTTGAGGTGTTTTAGTCTCAGATTTTCTTACTGTTTAGTAAATTTTCTTTTCTCACTAGAAGAATCCAGTCATATCTGAGTGTGTCAACAATGTTCCTCTACCAAACAGCCATCATGAAAAAAATCAGCAAGGGGAGTAAAGGTTTCCTCTGGTAGTAGGTAGGGAGAAGGAAAGGGGAAAAATCACTTAAGCTAAGAACTGAGTGTACCAGTTATAAAGTTTCACTGACAGGACCCTCCCACCATGAACACTAGGATTGCAAGTTAACCTGAATTGAGGGTCACTCCTACCTCTTTTTTTGTAAGATTGACATTCTTCATTTAAAGGTAATAAGTAGATCTTAATAGGGATGATCTAAATTTGGGTTCCTGGGAGTGATCCCTGAAGGAATGCTTGATCCCGAAATATTCATTTGGCAAACTTGTAAAAATATTCTGCGCTATGGGAAACAAGGGCTTTCCTGGTGGCTCAGACGAGTCTGCCTGCAATGTGGGATACCTGGGTTCGATCCGTGGGTTGGGAAGATCCCCTGGAGGAGGCATGGCAACTTACTTCAGTATTCTTGCCTGGAGAATCCTCTTGGACAGTGAAGGCTGGCAGGCTAGAGTCCATGGGGTCGCAAAGAGTCAGACAGGACTGAGGGACTAAGCATGGGAACAAAGATGCATAAGACAGAGTCCATGTCCTCGAGGGGTTCTCTAGTCAGAGATATGGACTCAAGATACGTAAACACACTAATAATGTGAAGTAGCATATATTCCCTGAAGAGAGGTGTCTCATTGTTTGTATTGGGCCTCTATGTGAGAAGGTAACTTAGGAGAAAAACTGCCAAAATTCTATATATAAACTACTGAGCAGAATCAAAGCTAGTGCGGAAATGTTACCTATGAACTCATAACTTTATGGTTTGTAATTTTAATGGAGGCTTTACCAGAAGATGAGAGGAAGGTAAAGATTTGCTGGTTGATGTCTTGAAATCTCCTGACTTAGGTTTATGCGTGTGCATGCATGTTCAGTCGTGTCTGACTCTTTGTGACCCCATGGACTGTATGTAGCCCGCCAGGCTCCTCTGTCCATGGAATTCTCCAGGCAAGAATACTGGAGTGGATTCCCGTTTCCTTCTCCAGAGGATCTTTCTGACCCAGGGATCAAACCCACTACCCTTGCCTCTCCTGCCTTTGCAGACAGATTCTTTACCACTACACCACCTGGGAAGCCTGTCTTAGGTTTTCATTTCCCCAAATAGAGGTGTGAAGTTGTGCCAGGCGGTCTCCAAGGAACCTTTTAACTTTCAGATGGAGATAAGAGTATCTCACAGGATGCTTCCTGGGAGTGTTAATTCTTGTCAGAGGAGACAGTGGTTGCTGTTAATGCCGAGGAGAGCAATTGAGTAAATGGTGCATCTTGTCTTCTCCGTGTCTTCTGCCATTATCAAGAAGTGTAAGTTGCACATGGTACTGGACAGACCCCGACCAAAGAACCATTCAAGTGCCCTTCTTGATCTCTCCTGAGCTGGATGAGGTTCCCACAGCTGCCATAACAAATTGCCACAACTGGGTGGCTAAAAACAGTGAAATTCTCTCACAGTTCTAGGGGCCAGAAGTCTGAAATCAAGGTCCCACAGCAGTCCCACAAGCCCTCCAGAGGCTCTTGGAGAACCTTTGCCCTTCTGACCTCCAGTGGTTTCTGCTGGCCTTGGCTATGGCAGCAGAATTCTAGAGTCTGCTTCCCTCTTCACCAGGTCTCTGTGTCCTTGCCTCTTCTTATAAGGACACCAGGCATGGAATTCAGAGCCCACTGTAGTCTGGTCTGATCCCATCTTGACCCTCAGCTAACATCTGCAAAGACCCTATTTCTGTTTTTGTTTTGTTTTGTTTTTTAACTTTTTATTTTGTATTGGGGTATAGCCAATTAACAATGTGGTAGTTTCAGGTGAACAGCAAAGGTACTCAGCCATACATACACATGTATCCATTCTCCCCCAAACTCTCCTCCCATCCAGGCTGCCACGTAACATATGCTCCACAGTAGACAAAAACCCTATTTCTAGATCAGGTCCCATTCCGCGGTTCCAAGCGGACATGAATTTGGGAGGGGAGACACTATTCACCCTCCTACAGGGTGTAGGATGAATACTGTATATGGTTTATATTCCTAATACTTTATTTTCTGCCTCTGACTTGAAGAGGAATGAAAAAATGTCATGGTTGTTAAAATGAAAAGGGGTTGGTTGATTTTGTGTCTCCTGGAACAGTTAACTTAGAGTCTGGTGGTCTGTCAAGACCCTTGTCTTCCCCTTCTCCCCACGTCTTTCCTCTTTAGGCTCAGAAGTTTCTAGTAGGTGACTCTGTTCTGAGCAACGTGTCTTTGATGTGGTGTAGACTGCCATCCTGCTGTTTACAGAAGTATCTTCAAGTGACTGTCTTCTGAAGCCTTTTGAGGTTTTGCATGTTATGTACATGTTGACTGTTCTTATGTAAATTCTCCACACTGTGAGCAAATCATAAGTTTATTTCATGTGGAAGTGCAGATTCTAACAGGTGTCAAGTATTAGACATTTTCTTTTTTATATATAAACGTGAACTTGGGCCCCCTCTGCAAGAACTTCAAAAGATTACAGGCATGCCTTGTTTAACTTGTTAAAGAATGTGCTTTGCCTATTGCAGCTTTCAAAGGCCAGCTTCTGTCTACTTATGGATTTACTGAATAGCTAGGCAAAACAGTTGCTAGGGGTTTGAGGGAAAGGCCCTTAGAAGAAGTCTGCATATATTCTAGGTAGAACCCCACAGAAAAATCTATCAAGTGTAATCTGTAAAGGTCAGAAACCTGCAGGATCTGCCTGAAATGTTAATGTAGGATCAGTCATCTAGCAGATTCTCAAACTTGTTTTCATGACATAGTCTGCTGTTATCTCAAGGGAGGATTCAAATCTCAGGTTCCAAGGATGAAATTTTAATCCATCTTTTTAATAGATGCAGACACAGGCATGAGATAAGGAGAAGAAGATATCAAGTCAAGCAAAAGGGTAGGGTGTTGCACCCTCTTACCTGGTTTCATTTGTTTCAAGGCTACTGAGTGACATCCCTTGCTGAAGTGCAGGCTAGGTTACAAAGATGAGAGTCCATAAAACAAGGACGGTGATATGGTCTCATCTACACATTTGTGTGCAAATCCGCTTAGAAGCAAACTACTTATTTGCAGCCCAAGGTTCTTGATATTTCTGAGGCTATTCAAAGGTTAGCTGGTCCAATATTCAATGAATAAAGAAACTCCGTCTGGCTCCCTGAAGCCAAGGTCCTCCACTTGAACAGCTCCAGTGATGGGACCCTTACTGTCATCACAGAATCCATAATTGAACTATTTTTTCTTTGTTTTGTCTTGGTTTGATCTGAAATCTGTCTCCCTATAATGTAATATCTAGAAACTACATTTGTTCTCCAAAGTTAAGTGATAAGAGTAGTTTGTTGAGCGACGACTGTAACGGACTAAACCAAACTCAGCATTCTCTCTGCGCTGGCTAAAGCATCACCCTCAGAGCAACCTTAGGAGAGAAAGCAGCTGGGAGTAGCTGGCTGTTCACCACGTCCGTTTCTTCCTGGGCTTTACCACGTTTCTGAGTCTCCCTGTCACTGAATGTGACCTTGTTTCTGAGGTCTGGCCAGTCACGTGCAGGTAGAAGTGATGTGTCACCTATGAGAGCTGGCTCCTGACAACCTGCTGTGTGTGACCTGCTTGCTCTTTTCCTTTCTATCAAGACCCTGCAAGGTTCATGACGTTGGCAGAGCCACCACATGGAAGGAGCAGTGGTCACTGAATTGTGGCCAATTGGATCAAAGCTAATTGCTAATCAAAGATACCTATTTTATTTGTTTACTTGGCCACACCATGTAGAATGTTGGGTCTTAGTTCCTTGACCAGGGATTGAACCCCTGCACCCTGTATTGGAAGCTCAGAGTCTTAACCACTGGACCACCAAGGAAGTCCCAAGAACATCCATTTTAGACTATTCACAACTGAGAAATAAACATATAATGTGTAAGTCACTAACATGATGTAACTATCATAGCAGTTAACTGCTAATAACTGTATATTGTCACCCTGCTTATTTAACTTATATGCAGAGTACATCATCAGAAACGCTGGGCTGGAAGAAAGACAAGCTGGAATCAAGATTGCCGGGAGAAATATCAATAACCTCAGATATGCAGATGACACCACCCTTATGGCAGAAAGTGAAGAGGAATTAAAAAACCTCTTGATGAAAGTAAAAGTGGAGAGTGGAAAAAGTTGGCTTAAAGCTCAACATTCAGAAAATGAAGATCATGGCATCTGGTCCCATCACTTCATGGGAAATAGATGGGGAAACAGTGGAAACAGTGTCAGACTTTATTTTGGGGGGCTCCAAAATCACTGCTGCTGGTGATTGCAGCCATGAAATTAAAAGACGCCTACTCCTTGGAAGAAAAGTTATGACCAACCTAGATAGCATATTCAAAAGCAGAGACATTACTTTGCCGACTAAGGTCCGTCTAGTCAAGGCTATGGTTTTTCCTGTGGTCATGTATGGATGTGAGAGTTGGACTGTGAAGAAGACTGAGTGCTGAAGAATTGATGCTTTTGAACTGTTGAACTGTGGTGTTGGAGCAGACTCTTGAGAGTCCCCTGGACTGCAAGGAGATCCAACCAGTCCATTCTGAAGGAGATCAGCCCTGGGATTTCTTTGGAAGGAATGATGCTAAAGCTGAAACTCCAGTACTTTGGCCACCTCATGCGAAGAGTTGACTCATTGGAAAAGACTCTGATGCTGGGAGGGATTGGGGGCAGGAGGAGAAGGGGACGACAGAGGATGAGATGGCTGGATGGTATCACCAACTTGATGGACGGGAGTCTGAGTGAACTCCAGGAGTTGGTGATAGACAGGGAGGCCTGGCATGCTGCGATTCATGGGGTCGCAAAGAGCTGGACACGACTGAGCGACTGAACTGAACTGATATATGTAATATGGGCTTTCCCAGATGGAGCTAGTGGTAAAGAACCAGCCTGTCAAGGCAGGAGACATAAGAGAGGCAGATTCAGCCCCTGGGTGGGGAAGATCCCCTGGAGGGGGGCATGGCAACCCACTGCAGTATTCTTGCCTGGAGAATCCCATGGACAGAGGAGCCTGGTGGTTGTGTCACATTTCAGTCTGTTTTTCTAGTGCTCTGGAGCTCTTCACAGCATTTTAAATATCTGGCAATAGCGACTATATCATATCCTGCACATGGTATTCCCTTCTGTCAGCTGAAGCGTCCCATTTCTTCCCATTCTCACCACATAGATTATAGATGTCTCAGAATTTTATTTGTTCTCTTGGTCACATTCTACTCCACTAAAGGCCACATTAAAACGTGGTTTTCTGTCCTAAATGCAATACAGCAGAAGGGGCTGGGGCATCAGAGGATAGTAGGGCCATTCATTCGTGTGAAATCTAATGGTGGTCATGTGAGCATATGGTTGACAAGCCACTCAGGGCTTTCTCAGCCTCGCTATTCATTCCCAGGTCGGGAAGAAGGGTATCCCCGCTCCAGTATTCTTACCTGGAGAATCCCATGGACAGAGGAGCCTGGTGGGCTACAGTCCATGGGGTCACAAAGAGTCGGACATGACTGGAGGGACTTAGCACTCAGAGAGGAGCCAGTGGCCCAGCAGCACCCTCTTCACCCAGCAAATTGTCAGAAAAGCAAGCTTTCAAGCCCCCACTGCAAACCTGCTGAGTCAGAACCTGCCTTTTAGAGAGAACCCCAGGTGTGTCCCGTCCTCACTGCAGTTGGAGAAGCACCTGGCTGTCAGTTGCCTCTATCAACCTGAAAAGAACCTTACTACGCTCTGCTTGCCTTGTGTTGTAAGTTTTGGCCTGTTCTAGCCGGTCCTGATCATTTAGATTTTGATTGTCACTCAGTGAGGACATTTGAGTTCAAGTGACTCAATCCACTGTGCAACCCATTATCCTGTTCAGCCTTGTGTCACCTACATCTTGCATCAGCATGCCTTCTGTGTTCATTCTATCTGCCCAGAAGTGTGTTGAACAAGACAGGGCTGGCTTTGAGACCATGAAACTTGTTGCCACCCTCAAGCATCAGTCTATTTTCTTTTATTTTTTTGGCTGCGCTAGGTCCTCATTCCTGTACAGATTTTCTCCAGTTGCAGCAAGTGGAAGTTACCGTCTAGTTTCGATGTGCAGGCATCTCATTGCAGTGGCTTCTCTTGGTGTCGAGCATGGGTTCTAGGGTGTATGGAGTCAGTTGTTGTGGCTCACAGGCTTGGTTGCCCTGTGGCATGTAAAATCTTACCAGATCTTACCAGGATATTCCCCCACACCACAATCAGATGCTTAACCACTGGACTGCCAGGGAAGCCCCTGCCGTGGCTTTTTGGTAGAAGTGGTCATCTGGCTCCCGTGAGATGATCTGAAGTGGTACCTTTCTCTTTGTGTGAGAAACATGGGCTTAGGTGATGCTAACTAAAATGCCTCAGGGCTGTTTACTCCAGTAACGACCTAGATGAAGTAAAGGATTGATTCAAAGGGCAGGATCTCTTCTAGGGTCACAAGGTACAGAGAAATGTTCAAGGCGTGTGCATTCATGGGCTTTAATCAAAGCTTACGGGAAACTCCAGAATACCACACACCTGTGGCCAGGCTTCTGGGAGAATGAAAAGTCCTCACCATACAGCACAGCCTCTAGCAGTCCTGTCATCCTGTCCCCTCGACTTCAGCCCCTTTCTCTGGAATCCCAGTCCCTGCCTCTCCTGCTGACTTTCTGCTGCTGTCTTGCTCTCTGTTCCCTGCAAATGTGTCCTCCCTGCACCTGTGTGCATCTGGGTGTCACATTAAACCACCCAAGCCAGAGGAAGCATGTGGGTGGATTAAATACATGCTCTTCCTTTTGGACATTCATTCCTTTTGGACATTCATACCTTTTGGATAATGATTTCGTGCTAAACTATCCCACAGGTGACTGGCCAGCCTACAGATGGTTGCTCTAGGGTCAGGGCTGGTCCCTGGGTCAGAAAGCTGTGTTACAGGTATAATGCAAGACAAGAGCGTGAGGAAGGGCCAGTTGCAGTGTTGTTTACAGGAAGGCTTTAGCATAGCAGACATGCTATACCCTTGCCACTCAAGCTGTGGTCCTAGGACCTGCAGCGTAGGCCTTACCAGGAGCTTGTTAAATACAGGACCTTGGCCCCACCCCTGAGCTGCTCACTCAGAATCTACATTTTAACAAGAGGCCCAGGGGATTTTACTCTCTGGCAGAGGAACCAGAGATCAAATTGCCAACATCCGCTGGATCATCGAAAAAGCAAGAGAGTACCAGAAAAACATCTATGTCTGCTTTACTGACTATGCCAAAGCCTTTGACTGTGTGGATCGCAAGAAACTGTGGAAAATTCTGAAAGAGGTGGGAATACCAGACCACCTGACCTGCCTCTTGAGAAACCTATATGCAGGTCAGGAAGCAACAGTTAGAACTGGACATGGAACAACAGACTGGTTCCAAATAGGAAAAGGAGTCTGTCAAGGCTGTATATTNGAGATCCAACCAGTCCATTCTGAAGGAGATCAGCCCTGGCATTTCTTTGGAAGGAATGATGCTAAGGCTGAAACTCCAGTACTTTGGCCACCTCATGCGAAGAGTTGACTCATTGGAAAAGACTCTGATGCTGGGAGGGATTGGGGGCAGGAGGAGAAGGGGACAACAGAGGATGAGATGGCTGGATGGCATCACTGACTCGATGGACGTGAGTCTGAGTGAACTCTGGGAGTTGGTGATGGCCAGGGAGGCCTGGTGTGCTGCTGTTCATGGGGTCACAGAGTCGGACACAACTGAGCGACTGGACTGAACTGAACTAAGTTTCAGAAGCTCTGCTCTACCTATCACTGCCTTCATTGATCTTTGGTAAATTTGGATTTTTCTGAATATTAAGTTTGCACTTAAGGTGCAAACTCATATTAAGGTGGCACTCGTGGTAGAGAATCTGCTTGCCAGTGTAGGACACAGGTTCAATCCCCGGGTCAGGAAGATCCCCTGGAGAAGGGCATGGCAACCTACTCCAGGGTTCTTGCCTGGAGAATCCCATGGACAGAGGAGCCTGATGGGTTACAGTCCACGGGGTCATGAAGAGTCAGACACGACTAAAGCAACTTAGCATGCATGCATGCAGGTTTGCTTAAAACTGCACACCCCTGTGGGTCAGATAAGATCCAAGCTTAGAATTTTAAAGATGTACTGAGCCTTAGCCATGCAGTCGGATTTCAGGATGGTAAACTGAAACCCTTTAGTTTGCCTGAGGGCACAATAGTAGAATGAACTTAATGATGCACAATTGTCTAGAAACAGGGATAGTATCTTTAAAGATTATCTTCTTATGCAACCTAGCAATAACTGAATCAGTTTCAGATCCAGATGAACATGAGAACCGGGCCTAAACTTATTGAAGCAATGGACAAATTACCTGACTGCGTATAGGAACTGCATTCAGAGGGGTGAGTGCCGTGGAGGATTGGAGGGAAGTTGGAAGGATTGTCTGCCAAAGAGAAACATCACCCTGCTTCCAGTTACAGGGGCCAACACTTAGCTTGGAGAGTCACACTATCTGGTCTTACCCTCTCAGGAGAGATTATTAACATCTATCCCATTTCTAAGCAAATTCTCCCACCTCTTTTATATTTTAAATTTCCATTTTGATTTGCATCAGAATGCCTTTTATCTAAATGGACACCTTGATATTAAAAGCATTTGTAGTAGTGGCATTGGTAGCAATAATAGTACAGCATTTCAGATCTACTATATGAATGAACTATGTATGTTGCTCTGATAGTATGACTCTAAAAAAAAGTACCATTGCAATCCTGTTTTCCCTGATGAATTTTCCACTCATAAATAGATCTTATGGTCTAAAATACTTTTCTAAGGTTTTGTAGTGGTCACTGTTCATTCAGTATTTAGCTATGGATGACTTCCCTGATGGCCCAATGATTAAGAATCTGCCTGCCAATCTGAGACATGGGTTCGATACGAGGTCCAGGAAGATCCCACATGCTTTGCGGCAACTAAGCCCGTGTGCCACAAGTACTGAAGCCCACACACCCTAGGGCCCGTTGCTCAGCAACAAGAGAAGCCCCTGCAATAAGAAGCTCGTGCACCGCAACTAGAGAGTAGCCCACACACAGCAATGAAGACCCAGTGTGGCGCACGGCCATAAATAGATAAATTTAGCTACAGAATATCCCCTTTGCAGAGCTTTTGAGGGGGTGGAATTATATACATGAGCAGGTTAAGGGATGTTTGAGAGCCTGGAACAGACACCTCATTTTACAGATAAGAATAATGCCAATAAATGGTCAGTAGCAAAACAGATAACTGGTGCACAGGGGGACAGAGGTTTGAATCATTTATCAAGTTAGTAGGGTGTCCCCTTTGGCCATGAACTTGGCCTTGGGAGCCTGAGAGCCTGACGTCATGAGCATTTGCTTGAGCTGCCTGGCAAAATACTTAACCCGGATCCCCAGCAACAGTCTTAGCTGTGGCTCTTGCTTCCAAGTGTACAGGTGTCTTGGTTGTAGGCTGGATACACTCCAGTGCACTCCACCGTTTCCCCTCAACATGTAGTTACTGCTCCTGTCTGTGGATTTCTTGCATTCACTGGTTTTGCCAAACATCTGGCAGACATTTATTTGGTGCCTGCTGTGTACCAGGCACTACATCTCATACAGTAGGATTCTAGGATGAAGGAGACACATGCTCTGCCCCTGAAGCGCCCTGTGTAGATGAGACATATGGGAGGCATGTGGCTGGAACACAGTGTGGAGAGGGCCCAGGGTGAACCCAGTGCAGTGGGAGGGCTTTCATCCTTGTTTGTATCAACTCTACTTCTTTCACTTCCTGTCTTTTCTTTCAGTTTCTTTTCCTTCTTGAAAACAAATAAATATCAAATAGTTCAAGGATAGTAATTTATTGTTTTTATTGTTTAGTTGCTCGGTTGTGTCCAACTCTTCACGACCCCATGGACTGTAGCCCTCCAGGCTCCTCTGTCCATGGACTTCTCTAGGCAAGAATACTGGAGTAGGTTGCCATTTCCTTCTCCAGGGAATCTTCCCAACCCAGGAATAGTAATACCCGGTTTTATCTTATGTCCTTGTCTCCAAGCAAGGTGATGGGCACACAGAGGTGAACTATATCCTTGACAGGTGACAAACTTGTCAAGTAGCTGCATGCAGTGTGCTCAGTACTGGGATGGGAGGCATGCAAGGCCCTGTCGGGTGCACAGGGAGGGGCCTGCTCCAGGAGAGACTGGGGAAATTTAGGAGCTACCCAGGAGTTTCCTACTGGCTCAGATGGTAAAGAATCTGCCTGCAATGCAGGAGATCCGGGTTTGACCCCTGGGTTGGGAAGATTCCCTGGAGGAGGAAATGGCAACCCACTCCAGTGTTCTTGCCTGAAGAATCCCAAGGACAGAGGAGCCTGGCAGACCATAGGCCATGGGGTCACAAAGAGTCACACAACTGGGTGACTAACACTTTCCCTTTCACTTTACCTAGACTCCTAGGAGAAGGAAGGTTGTCCAGGCAAAAGGCAAAGGTCCATGACGTATCTTTATTTGAGGACTTATTCATTTCTCGAGGCTGGAGCACATCAGGAGAAAGTGGAGACGGACAGGTTTCGTAAGCCATCTGAGGGGTATGGGCTCAACCCTCTGGTGGCTGCACAGGGCACGCATCCCAGACGCCCTTGCCTCTGTAAATGATGTACACGATCTACACCCTTTAAATGATGATACATTGATGGTACCCACGCAGGCTTTCTGAGAGGTAAGGCCTGCTACAGTTTAAGCGTGAGAGAGACAGCTTTCACACAGTCTCCGCCTTTGCCCACCGTTCACACCCACACAGCGGTCACGGCCATCCATGGGTTTTGGTCTTTCACATGCAGCGGGACTAAGGATAAAGCACCTCACGGCCGCCCTGCCCACCTGCCTGCCTGGCACCACCACCAAGAGAGCAGCCAGGGGGTGAGTCACCGCCCAGCCGCCCGAGCTGCTGCCACGTCAGACCCTGGAGCCTGCTTCCGGGGGTTCCTCTGCCCCACGCCCACCCTCCTCCTCTGTGGCGGCACCGGGGGGGATGGGTGAGGACACAGCTCCGGGCTGTCTGCACGCGGCCTCAGTGTGGTGGGCCCACGGGGGCCCCACGTGGCTTGTGCCATGGGAACAAGCAAGCAAGGTGCCCCTTTGCTGAGGCCTCGCTTGTGGGGGGGGGGGGGGGGGCGCCCAGGTCTGGTTTTAGATATATGAAGCTCAAGGCAAGGCTTGTCAGCCCTGGTGGGACCGAGGGGGTGGGGCTCAGCAAGAGCAGGGGTCCCCTCTCCAGGCACTGGGATCTGGGCAGCTTCCTAGCTGCCTGCCCAGTAGCCTGAGCCTGGAGGAGGAAGTTCCTGCTGATGCTGTCATTAGGGACTTGATGGGTTTTGTTTTTTTTTAAGCTCCCCTGGAATGGAATTTCTGGAAGTCAGCAGGAGCAGACTGGTTGGGCGGGGCCGGGGGGGCGGTCCTCCTGACTGTTGGCAGCAGCGCTGGCCACCTCTGAGTCACGGGCTCTTCCTGCGCGGGCTTAGGTGGGTCCTCTGAGTTCAGAATCTTCGTACGTCACTTCCTCGAAGCCGCCACCAGCAGGTCGCTTGTGCCATTTAAGCCAGGGACTCTGGTTAAGCACCTCCAGGCGCGTTCTGTAACAGAAGCCTGGCTCTTCTCCTCTCACCGCCCCTTCCCCTCCTCCCGTCGGGGGTCATGTGGGGTCCCAGCCATTTCTCCCTCACGGGGTTGGACGTTGCCTCTCAGAATGAAGAACCGAGAAGGGAAGCTCTGTGTTTTCCCCTCTCAGCGCCCTGTTGTCCTGGGAGCGACACCTCCAGCTGCACAATCACGATGGGAGGACCTGTCTTACTTCTAGACCCTTCGATCCATAATCGGAGACCCTGGGCTCCCACTAGAGGCCCGTTAACCCACCCCAGGCTCCCTGATCACTCTTTTGGAAGGAGTGGGGCGGGAGGACTCATTCATGGCCTAGAAGCCTAGTCTGTCCACTGTCGGGGCTATGAGAGAAGAAATCCCTCCCAGACGCCACAGCAGGCTGCTGACTGAGCCCCAGGAGGGTTATGTGGGATCAGATGTGCATTTATGGGTGCCAGGGGCGAGGGAGGTGAGTACCCTGAGATCCAGGCAGCCCTGCTGGTGGTGCTGACACCATGCAGGCTGGAAGGGAAGCCCTGAATTACAAAGAGGGCCAGGAGGTTGTCGTGGGGGCTGGAGGAGGTGGGGAGGAGTGATACTGGTGGAGGACTCACAGACCACAGATGTCAGAGGCTCCGAAACACAGAGGACACGAGGGTAAAGGCAGTGGTTCTGCACCTCAGTGTGGGACAGGAAGTACTCCCAGGAAGGTCTCCAAGTAGAGCATCCATCCAGATGGGCAGAGGGAAGGTCACTGTGGTGCCACAGTGCCGTGTCTCCTACTTAAAATCAGGACCAGTGGTTTGACACGGAGGACCGGGCTGCTATCTAGAGTATGAGAGCCTGNAAGGCAGAGCAATCCCGGGCATTAAGCAAGGCCAGTGTATCTCACCCTGTGCCCTGGCAGGCAGGTCCAACAGGACAAAGGCATTTTTAATTGATGCTAGAAACTTGCAAGCATAAGAAGTTGGCAGGAACTAACGCAACCCTTTCTTCCTCCTTCCAAGGTGCCCATTTGCTGAATACATCCTCAAGGGCACTGTTAACTGGTGTGAAATCAGATCCAGCGGGTTTTTTTCCCTCGGCTGTTGGCCAGAGTCAAACTGGTTTCGTCAGACTCCGAGTGGAGTGTCGTGTTGACGCTACCTGCATTAACCGGTGCATTCAGAGTTAATTCTCACTTTCCCTGGGTGCCACGAGGAGCTTTCCCATAACTTCTCCCATTGGTTTGGGGCCGGAACCGGCACCACCCCACTCTCTTCCCTTCTCTCACTTCCCCTCACCCTTCTTCAGCCCCTCTCCTGGCCACCTACGAAGACACACATGCAGAATCCTTAAAACATCAGAGTCAGCCAGTTCCCTGACTCTGCCTGCCTGCGTGCGTGCTAAGTCGCTTCAGTCATGTCCAACTATTTGCAGCCTCATGGACTTTCGCCCACCAGGCTCCTCTGTCCATGGGGATTCTCCAGGCAAGAAGAGTGGGTTACAATGCCCTCCTCCAAGGCATCTTCCCCACCCAGGGATTGAACTTGAGTCTCCTGCATTGCCAGGTGGCTTCTCTACTGCTGAGCCATCGGGGAATCCCCTCCCTGAATCTAGCTCAAGTGGAAAAAGCCTGTTCTGTTATTATTACTTTTTTTAATGTGTTTTCTTATTCCTGAGGGGATTACTGAAGAGAAGGACAACATGTTTATCTCAAGCCCCACCCCCAGGAAGTAGGGGCTGAACAGGAGTCCCTATCCTGTAGGGGTGTCTCAGCCACCATTCGCCAATCCTGATGACCCTCCTGTAATGAGGTGGAATAAAGACTCATGGTTCAGGGAACACTCATGTGCCCCACACTCACTCTATTCTTATTTTTTGTTTTGATATCACTCTAGTTGTTTTATTTTAACATGTTATAATGCTCTGCAGTTAATTATCATGAATAATTTATTCATGGTTAATATTTTAGAGTCAGAGAGGAGGATTTACTCTAATAAATGATAGTGTCATTTCATAAAACACAAAGACAAGACGTAGAGAGTCTACAAAAGTACACGGTTTAATGACAAGCCGGAGAAAATAAGTCAGTTTAAACCACTGATGTAGATTATTACAATTATATTGTAATTCATCTATATAAATTTTATTGAAGCAACCCTAAGAGTAAGAGTGAGCAAAAAGCAAAGCCAAAAAAAAAAAAAGCCTATGACTCTATGTTAGAGGGCTAGTTTTCCAATACAAATAAGGACAAATTTTACTTTGCCAACAGTGACTTTAAGTACAAGGCTGCTGCTCTTACCCCAGGGGTCCCCCTTTGTGTCCTCTTTGGTCTAGCTCCTTTTCTCTCCCCTCAGATGATCGGTCATCCTGAACTGTGTGTTCACGATTCCCTTGTTTTTCTTTGTTTTCATGTATATTGAATATCTCTAACTAGAATCTTCAGTTGGCATGTTTCTGGACTTTACACGATGGAATACCCTTCTGTGACTTTATTTCTGGCAACATCAGGCTCCCGAGAAGCATCACTTTGGCTGCAGCTGTGAGTTATCCAGCGTTGCTGCTGCATTGAGTCCCATTGTATGTTGATGCTGAGTCCAATGGCCATTGAGGTTGTTTTCACTGTTTTTTTTTTATTTTTTATTTTTTTACTATTTCAGACTTTCCTGCTCTGCTATATTCTAGATATGTCTCCTTACTCAGCACTTGCTCTGGAAGTAAAAAGACTGGTTCTAGACAGTGTACATCTTCAGTTTTCCAAAGTGGCTAGTTCAGTTTCCACTCTGCTGCAGTGTAATAAGTGTACCATTTGTTTCCTTACAACCTGGATGTTGTTTTTATCTTTGCCAATCCAGTGAGCAGAAAATGATGGCTCAGTGTGATTTCAGTTTCAAATCCCTATTGGTTAATGATGATGGATATCTTTTAATTTTGCCAATTAGCCAGTGTGAAGCACCTATTCAAATATTTTGCCTGTTTTTTTTTAATGGATTTATAGGTATTTTTCATATATTTTGGATATTATCCTTAGTTATGTGTGTAACAAATTTATACTCTCAGTTTTGACTTATTATTTCACTCTCTTTGTGGAGTTTTGATGAACAGAAGTTGTTAATTTTAACATGAAGTTCTTTAATCTTTCCCTTTAGAATAGTTATAATCTTTAATATAAATAAGAATCTTTCCTTTGGTATAATTGTGTCTGGTTTCAGGAAACCTTTTCTACTACATACAATTTCATAGTCTCCTAAACTGTCTTTTAAAAGCTTTGTGGTCTTATCTTTTATATATAGTGCTTTAGCCCACTTGAAATTCTTTTTGCTTTTTAATGGTATAAGTTCAGAGTCCAATTAAACATTTCCATTCATATGGATAAATTCCACCAATTTATTAACAGAGTGAAGTAAGTCAGAAAGAAAAACACCAATACAGTATACTAACATATATATACGGAATTTAGAAAGATGGTAATGATAACCCTGTATGTGAGACAGCAAGAGACACAGATGTATAGAACGGACTTTTGGACTCTGAGGGAGAGGGAGAGGGTGGGATGATGTGGGAGAATGGCATTGAAACATGTGTACTATCATGTAAGAAACGAATTGCCAGTCTATGTTCGATACAGGCAGGATGCTTGGGGCTGGTGCACAGGGATGATCCAGAGATCATCCAGAGATATGGGGTGGGAGGTGGGAGGGGGGTTCAGGATTGGGAACTCATGTACACCCATGGCGGATTCATGTCAATGTATGGCAAAACCAATACAGTATTGTAAAGTAAAATAAAGTAAAAATAAAAAATTTTTTTAAAAGTCCGTTCTTTCCATTGATCTGTAACGCTGCCAATTTCATATCAATATTAGTCTCTTTGAGGCTCTCAATTCTGTTGTCAATTTCTCTCTCTCTGCACTGTTTTATTTATTATGGCTTAAAATAAATATCGATACCTAAGAATGCCAGTTCCGCACTCCTCCCCCATTCTTTTTCAATAGTGTCTTGGCTTCTAGACTGTTCTCGTCTCTTTACACTTCCATATAGATTTTAGAATCAGTTCATCAAGTTCCACAAAAATCCTCCTGTATTTGACTGGATCTGAACTTGGTAGGTGAATTTGGGAAAAATTGGGATCTGTTGATGAAAAGATTTCGATACTACTGTCAGGTGTATTTTTAAAACAAGCTTTCTAGCACAGTCTGTCTTTACTCATATTTATTTTTTATTTCTTTCTTTTTACCTTAGTTTGGCCATGCCCCGTGGCATGCAGGATCTTAGTTCCCGACCAGGGATCGAACTCCTGTCCCCTGCAGCGGGGACACAGAATCTTAACCACTGGATCACCAGGGAAGTCCCTTTACTCATATCTTAAATTCCTTATTTTATCTTTTAAAACACATTCTGTATCTGATCATTCCACGGGTTTGATTCTTCGGTGTGTATGTGTTTTTTCCTTCCGCTTGTACCCTCTCATGCTTTGTTTCCTTATGTATTCTGTGATTCTTGACTTCGAGCTGATACCTGCGGGAATGATTCGAGGCTTTGTTGACGAATTTCCCTTGGGAAGATCTGTATTTGCCTCTCTCAGGCATCTGGGGCACCTCCTGTCATAGACATCTTTACAGTAAATATTCAGCTTGAAGTGTTTCCTTCCTCCTCCATTCTGTGTTCACAGAGGCGAATCTCTTGCATCCCCCTGGAGGAGGGAATAGGTGAATCTATTTCTCAGTTCACACTTACCTGGAAGATATAGAACCCCACTGGGGTTCTAACTTTATGTAGGGGTTTTTCTATTAGACTTCCCTTCTTGATTGAGCCCTGTTTCCTTCACCCAACCAAGCTGTGAACACCAATATTCAAGTTCATTCTTGCAGCAAATGTCAGCAAGGAGAAAGCTGGCTTTGGAATTCCATTCATGTCTCTGGTTTTTCACTGTCAATTAATTTTCAGTCTCCTCCCATTTTTCTGGCCAAACTCAGCAGTGCTTTTTATAGATCAGCATTGTTCATCGTTTCCCATAGGAGTGCAGGCCAGTGTATCTTTTCCAGAAGCAGAAGTCCTCCCAAGTGTCACTACTCCAGTTCCTCTTCCCAGAGCGCTGATTTTTGTTAGACAAAATTTTCAGACTTTCTAATTTCAATTGAGCAAGCCTACCTGGGTGCTTCACAGTCTGTGTCTCCATCTCTTTCAGATGTACTTTTCCTCTTGACCTCGATCCCCAACCCTCTGCTTTCAGAGGCTCCTCTGCTTCCTACCTTACAAAATACAGAGACCACCAGGTATGAGTTCTCTTGTACTCCCTCCTTTCTGCTTTCCAATACCTGTTTTTTTAATTATTATTTATTTTATTTATTTGGCTGCATCAGGTCTTAGTTGTAGCACGTGGGATCTTTCATTGCATCGAGTGAGTTTTGGCACTCAGGCTTCTCTCTAGACGTGGCATGGGAGGCTTAGCTGCCCCTCAGCATGTGGGATCTTAGTTCCCTGACCACGGATCGAACCCTTGTCCCCTGCATTCAAAAGCAGATTCTTAACCACTGGACCACCAGGAAGTCCCTCCAATTCCTGCCTATTTATTCTTCCATTAAGGCCAGCTCCTCCATGCTTGCATGCTGTCTTTGTAGCAGGAATTGCTCCTTTCTCACATGTTCCCTTTATATCTTCGGCAGTCATATTATTGTACATCTTCTAAGGCTGAATATGGTACTTTCTCTTCTGTGATGCCTTCTGAGGTGTCCCTTTCCTTTTCATCCCAAATTTCCTCTCTGATCCCCAGCAGCACTTTACTGCTAAATGAATACAGGGCTCAAACTGCCATGCAACGTTACTACTTGGGTAACTGTCACCTTTCCTACTCAGTGGTGGGTTTCTTAGAGAAAGCACTGCTTCTCGTTTTATCCTTATTATGCTTATTGTGCTGAGCACAACGCTTTGCAGATAGGTATTGGCTCCTTGTCTCTGAACTGATAAGTCCCTGCTTACCTTTTGTAGAAATCAGCTTTTCCAGTGAGCTCGCTTCCTTACTCTCCATCTTCTCTAGATCCTTCCCTTCTCTAGTCTGACACACTCAAGACTTGGAAGGGAAAGAAAAATCTCTTGCCTTGGTCCTGTGTTCCCCTTTTTATCTTTTCTCTTCTAAATATCTTGAACACACGGTCTATGATTTCTGTCTTCTTTCTTTGCCCTGAGCCTTTAACCGTCTGTAATCTGACCTCCATCCTCATCTCTCTATTAAGATCACGATCCTAAAAATGAAAGTTTGCCCTCTGTCACCGGCACATCCTCCCCTCAGCTCCCTGTAACGATTCTGAGCTCGCCTGCTGGTAAGTATCCTCCGCCCTGGTGGCCCGACAATCCCTGGCGCTCTCCCTGCCCTGTGACTGCTCCACTCAAGCTCCTTAGCCCACAGCTTCCCTCCCTGTCCTGGGGTTCCCCCGCCTTTGAGACTTTAAACTTAATAAGTGCGTCTGCTTTTCACATCTTGATTCGCATCCCTAACTTCCAGACATTTTGTTCCAGTGCTCAAGATGGCTCTCTCTTCTAAATTGTTAACATTCATATCTTATATCATCTTCCAGGTCATTTAGGTTCATAAAAATTTCAATTTAGCTTTGTACCTCCCACTTTCTTATTCCTCTCCCTGCCCCTCTCACCTCCCATCAAGTTGGTTCAGCCATCACGGTATCTCTCTCCCTTCTGGTTGCCATGCTCGCCATGACTCTGGTTTAGGGCCTCCCCCTCTGGACGAGTGTGTCAGGCTCTGCTTTAGCCCCTTTCCTTCCTTAGCCATGTGGCCTAGTCTTCTAGAAATCCTCCCATCCCAGGATATGATGGAGGGCTCTCAAAATAACAGTGTGGATTTGGGAATCAGACAAACCAGAATCTGAACCCCAAATCCACTGTTAGTGACTGGGGAGTGCCAGTTTCTTCAGATGCTATGAGAGTTGGACTTCGGTGAGTATTAAGTGAGAGGATGTAATAAAGTTACCTACCATATTAAAAAAAATTAACAGATGAATAAACAGTTTCAGAGCTGTTAAGTAACTTTCCCAAAGTCACAGAAATACAGTCTATAAAGAGATTTTTCACATATCTCACAGATCAAGGTGAGCATAAGCCTTTAATTGGCCTATGTTTCTGAGTCCATATGCCTAAGGTCTAGAAACAAATTCTGGATTCATCTGTTTTTTCAGAATCTAAGAAAGCACACTGACTGTGTAGGGCTGGAGCCGGTGCACATTGATGTCAGGGGCCGAGACCAGGGATGGAAGACAAGGTCATATGGTCAGTGTGGAGGCCAGCACACGGACACTGGGAGGTGAGGGGACAGGAGCTCGGGACCAAAGGACCCCTGCCCGGCATGACTGTCACTGGAAAGTGAGAAAGGATGTGAAGCTCATTGTGTATTTTTATGATGTTCAGTGAATTTAATCCTTTTCTGCCTAGGGCAATTCACTCTTCATAGGGGTCTTGGGGATTTGGCCAATTGTGAGAATGTCTGTGGTGATATTAAAGCTCATTTTATGAGGTTGGCAGCCATTACTTTCAAACCATAAATTTCATCCTTTAAAACAATGAGAATGACCGCTTTGAAAAATTTCATTTGATGATGGAAAGTACAGTTACAAGAAAAACAAAAACAAAACTCAGGATCCCTCCTTTTGGTCTCAGGCCTGGCTGGGAATGGGGTCAGGCGTCTGGGCCATGTGAGGGGCTGGGGCCTCCCCCAACCCAAGCCTCTGTGACTGATGCTGTGGTAAGGCCAGGAAAAGACACAGGAGCATGTACTCAGAAAGGGAGAGCTAAGGAAGGGGAAGGCGCCTCCCTCCACCTCCCTTGGCTTGACTGCCTGGGGTTGTGTGTCTGGCTTCTTCAACATGGCACAGCATGGTCTCGATTTGTCCCCTCCTAAGTCTGGGAGCTGTGCCTCTTCCATTTGCTCACATCCCTAGAGCAATGGCTTGAGGGAGCCACTCCCGGGTGCATGCTGTGAATGCTTAAGTCTCTTCAGTCATGTCAGACTCTTCACGACCCCGTGGACTATAGCCCGCCAGGATCCTCTGTCCATGGATTCTCCAGGCAAGAATACTGGAGTGGGTTGCCACGCCCTCCTCCAGGGAATCTTCCCCACCCAGGGATCGAACCTGCATCTCTTATGTCTCCTGCATTGGTAGGCAGGTTCTTTACCACTAGCACCAACTTGGAAGCCCGTAGTTACTCCCTTAGAAGTCCTTGAATAAAAGCATTTTGTGGTGAATTCTGTTTTGGAAAAGCTTCGTGTTATTCTCTCCTTCTGCAGGTTCAGTGACTACCTTCAGTTGGAGTTAAGCCTCTTCATTAGTGAATAACCTTCAGGGCCCAGGTGACAGTTCTCGGGATGTTCCAGGGTGTCCCAGGGACATCCTGCTCTGGAGGAGTTTCGGAGACTCTCACCTCTCTGGAGATTTCCGCCGTGTCTGTGGTTTGCGGCAGTCACTCCCTGGCAAGGGCGCACTGTGGAAGAGAGGTCAGAGTCTCCTTCCAACCTGCTCACAACCAGGAGCTCCTGGTTGTTCCCTTTACATAATTTGCCTCCTCATTCACTCCTCCCTCTAATCAAAGGAGGAAATCCACTTGTCTGTGCTGCAGGACACTCTGTGGCTAGTTTAAAAGTACAGTATGGTTTAGGGATGGAAAAGCTTGTGTTAGGGGGAGCAGGTTGCATCGTTCAGCAACTAAAGCCATCAGCTGGTGTGCAGTGGGGAGGGGCTAAGCTCAAGAGCATCACTGGGAGTCCCACCCATGGTCATTATCAAAAGTCAAAGGTGACAGATAAACTCCAGGGCAAGGGCTTCAGAGTGGCAAACTGGTTCAGCACGCAGGCACTTAAGTTCCCCGACAGGGATCGAACCCGTGCCCCGTGCAGTGGAAAGCGCAGAATCTTAACCACTAGACCATCAGGAAAGTCCTTCATTGATCCTTTTAAAATACAATTTCTTTTCTTCTCTCTAACTCTGCCCTCTCCTAGGGATATAGTGAGAGAAATTCTTAGGGAGTTTCAGAGTTAAATTTGACTGACTTTGATGAAAAACACATGGAAGGAGGCCACTGTGGTCAGAACTCAAGCCTCAGGTGTCACTGCCCTGTTTTCTGGCCCCAGCAGTGAGTTGCCTGCTGCCCGCAGGGGATCCCCAGATGGTTTTCTCCACAGCTGTTCCTATCTGGAGAAGGGAGATTCTGGAAAAGTTGTCTCTGAAATGTTTCTATTAGTTGAATAATTTGTGTATTGAATGGCATATAACATTTTAAACATTGTCAACATCTCATAAAGATTAAAAACTATATTTTAAAATGTTATACTTGAAGAAAAACTATAGGCACACCTTGGAGATCTTGTAAATTTGGTTCCAGACCACCACAATAAAGCAAATATTGCAATAAAGCAAGTCATACAATTTTTCTGGTCTCCCAGTGCATATAAAGTTAATACACTACACTGTAGTCTATTAACTGTGCAATAGTGTTATGTCTAAAAAAAGAATGTGCATATCTTAATTACAAATTCCTTTCTTACTCAAAAATGCTGACTATCACCTGACAACACAGGGTTGCCACAAGCTTTCAATTAGCAAAAAAAAAAAAAAAAGGAAAAAACTACATTATCTGTGAAGCAAAATAAAATGAAACCTAATAAAATGAAGGTGTGCCTATAAAGTAGCAATAATACAAAGACATACAAGCACAAAGCTTTTCCTGGTCAAGGCTGGAAAGTGTCAGCTGGTGGGGCTGAATGCCACACCCCCAGCCAGCTGCCCAGGGCTGCAGCCTGGGCAGTCACCCAGGGCTTTCACACACAGGACCGTGGACTTGGAGTAATACACCCTCGCTGCTGTCTTGAAATTCCCGACACCCTGTAAACAAGGGGCCTCACGTCGTCATTTTGCGCTGGGCCCCTAACTATGTGGCTGGGCCTGCCTCACTTGTTCCCCATACCAGCAGAATGAAGACTGCTCCTGTAAACTCCCCAGGCCCAGCCCTGCACCCCTTCTGGACTCCTTATCTGCTCTCTGCGGGGGCTCAGAGTGGCTTGTCCCAGGCTCAACACTCCCCACACGTGCTCTTGCCTCTGACTTTGCTGAGCTGACTCTGGCTGGGGAGGCCCCTCCCTGCTCCTCAGGTATCTACTTCTGTCTCCTCCCTCCTCAAGCATCCCTCCTCCCTCGTCGAGCATCCCTCCTCCCTGCCACTGGTCCAGCTTGAGCGCTCACATTTCTATGCAATCATCCACCACACCCATCTCATTACACTCACATTCTGTGTGTTGGTCCCCTCCACCCTGTGAGCCCCTCTGAGTGGACACTGTGCCCAGCCACCCCCATGCCACATGTCAGATGTAATGTGAGATGAATTGTTCAATGGATGGCCTTTGAGTTGCCTGGCAGTGGGGTCTCTGGGACCAAGGTGGGAGCAGTCTTGACTTGCTCCCAGCACCTCCTTTACCTCTGAGTACCCCAGCATGATTTATCCCTCACCCTCCAAGGCTGCTTTTGTGGCCAGTAGAAAGAGAGAGTTCTCTTGTGGAGCACAGACATGTTGCTAATGCCGTGAGAACACAGCACTCAGGTTGTTCCTCACCCCGTGTGTCTCTGTGTGCCTGTGCCCCAACGGCCAGGACAGTTACCTGTGTCCATTAGCGTAACTGAGGTCAAGTGACCCTATGGACAGTAGCCTGCCAGTGTCTTCTGCCCACAGGATTCTCCAGGCTATACTAGAGTAGATTGCCATGTCCTCCTCCAGGGGATCTTCCTGGCCTAGAGGTCTTGTACGTCTTTTGCATTGGCAGGTTGGTTTTTGTTCACCACTAGTGCCACCTGAAGAATTGCTACACAAGAAGCCAAGTCCTAACTGGTGGTGCCAGGGATTGAACCCGGGGCCTCGTGCTGCGACCTCAGCTGCGACCGGCACACTAAGTGCGGCCAAGAGGAGCTACCCCACGTCCGAGGTCAGGGGCAGCGGCCGAGAGGAACCACCCCGCGTCCGAGGCCAGGGGCGGCGGCGGGAGGAGAAACAGGAGTAGAAACCCTGCGCCGGCTGTGGGCGCAGGACAGCCTAGAGGAGCCATCCCACGCTGAAGGTCAGGAAGGGCGGCGGTGAGGAGATACCCCTCAACCAAGGTAAGGAGCAGCGGCTGCACTTTGCTGGAGCAGCCGTGAAGAGATACCCCACGGCCATGGTAAGAGAAACCCAAGTAAGATGGTAGGTGTTGCAAGAGAGCATCAGAAGGCAGACACTCTGAAACCATACTCACAGAAAACTAGTCAATCTAATCACACTAGGACCACAGCCTTGTCTAACTCAATGAAACAAAGCCATGCCCGCGGGGCAACCCAAGACGGGTGGGTCATGGTGGAGAGGTCTGACTGTGGTCCACTGGAGAAGGGAATGGCAAACCACTTCACTATTCTTGCCTTGAGAACCCCATGAACAGTAGGAAAAGGCAAAATGATAGGATACTGAAAGAGGAACTCCCCAGGTCAGTAGGTCCCAATATGCTACTGGACATCAGTGGAGAAATAACTCCAGAAAGAATGAAGGGATGGAGTAAAAGCAAAAACAACACCCAGCTGTGGATGTGACTGGTGACAGAAGCAGGGTCTGATGTTGTAAACAGCAATATTGCATAGGAACCTGGAATGTCAGGTCCATGAACCAAGGCAAATTGGAAGGGGTCAAACAAGAGATGGCAAGAATGAACATCGACATTCTAGGAATCAGAGAACTAAAATGGACTGGAATGGGTGAATTTAACTCAGATGACCATTATATCTACTACTGTGGACAGGATTCCCTCAGAAGAAATGGAGTAGCCATCATGGTCAACCAAAGAGTCCAGAATGCAGTACTTAGATGCAATCTCAAAAACAACAGAATGATCTCTGCTCATTTCCAAGGCACACCATTCAATATCACGGTAATCCAAGTCTATGCCCCAACCAGTAATGCTGAAGAAGCTGAAGTTGAACGGTTCTATGAAGACCTATAAGACCTTTTAGAACTAACACCCAAAAAAGATGTTCTTTTCATTATAGGGGACTGGAATGCAAAAGTAGGAAGTCAAGAAACACCTGGAGTAACAGGCAACTTTGGCCTTGGAATGCAGAATGAACAGGGCAAAGACTAATAGAGTTTTGCCAAGAAAATGCACTGGTCATAGCAAACACCCTCTTCCAACAACACAAGAGAAGACTCTACACATGGACATCACCAGATGGTCAACACCAAAATCAGATTGGTTATATTCTTTGCAGTCAAAGATGGAGAAGCTCTATACAGTCAACAAAAACAAGACCAGGAGCTGACTGTGGCTCAGATCATGAAATCCTTATTGCCAAATTCAGACTGAAATTGAAGAAAGTAAGGAAAACCACTAGACCATCCAGGTATGACCTAAATCAAATCCCTTATTATTATACAGTGGAAGTGAGAAATAGATTTAAGGGACTAGATCTGATAGATAGAGTGCCTGATGAACTATGGACGGAGGTTCCTGACATTGTACAGGAGACAGGGATCAAGACCATCCCCATGGAAAAGAAATGCAAAAAAGCAAAATGGCTGTCTGGAGAGGCCTTACAAATAGCTGTGAAAAGAAGAGAAGCGAAAAGCAAAGGAGAAAAGAAAAGATATAAGCATCTGAATGCAGAGTTCCAGAGAATAACAAGAAGAGATAAGAAAGACTTCTTCAGTGATCAATGCAAAGAAATAGAAGAAAAGAACAGAATGAGAAAGACTAGAGATTTCTTCAAGAAAATTAGAGCTACCAAGGGACCATTTCATGCAAAGATGGGCTGGATAAAGGACAGAAATGGTATGGACCTAACAGAAGCAGAAGGTATTAAGAAGAGGTGGCAAGAATTCACAGAAGAACTGTACAAAAAAGATCTTCACGACCCAGATAATCACGATGGTGTGATCACTCATCTAGAGCCAGACATCCTGGAATGTGAAGTCAAGTGGGCCTTAGAAAGCATCACTACGAACAAAGCTAGTGGAGGTGATGGAATTCCAGTGGAGCTGTTTCAAATCCTGAAAGATAATGCTGTGAAAGTGCTGCATGCAATATGCCAGCAAATTTGGAAAACTCAGCAGTGGCCACAGGACTGGAAAAGGTCAGTTTTCATTCCAATCCCAAAGAAAGGCACTGCCAAAGAATGCTCAAACTACCGCACAATTTCACTCATCTCACATGCTAGTAAAGTAATGCTCAAAATTCTCCAAGCCAGGCTTCAGCAATATGTGAACGATGAACTTCCTGATGTTCAAGCTGGTTTTAGAAAAGGCAGAGGAACCAGAGATCAAATTGCCAACATCCGCTGGATCATCGAAAAAGCAAGAGAGTTCCAGAAAAATATCTATTTCTGCTTTATTGACTATGCCAANGCATCACTACGAACAAAGCTAGTGGAGGTGATGGAATTCCAGTGGAGCTGTTTCAAATCCTGAAAGATAATGCTGTGAAAGTGCTGCATGCAATATGCCAGCAAATTTGGAAAACTCAGCAGTGGCCACAGGACTGGAAAAGGTCAGTTTTCATTCCAATCCCAAAGAAAGGCACTGCCAAAGAATGCTCAAACTACCGCACAATTTCACTCATCTCACATGCTAGTAAAGTAATGCTCAAAATTCTCCAAGCCAGGCTTCAGCAATATGTGAACGATGAACTTCCTGATGTTCAAGCTGGTTTTAGAAAAGGCAGAGGAACCAGAGATCAAATTGCCAACATCCGCTGGATCATCGAAAAAGCAAGAGAGTTCCAGAAAAATATCTATTTCTGCTTTATTGACTATGCCAAAGCCTTTGACTGTGTGGATCACAAGAAACTGTGGAAAATTCTGAAAGAGATGGGAATACCAGACCACCTGACCGGCCTCCTGAGAAATCTGTATGCAGGTCAGGAAGCAACAGTTAGAACTGGACATGGAACAACAGACTGGTTCCAAATAGGAAAAGCAGTATGTCAAGTCTGTATATAGGCACCGTGCTTATTTAACTTATATGCAGAATACATCATGAGAAATGCTGGACTGGATGAAACACAAGCTGGAATCAAGATTGCCAGGAGAAATATCAATAACCTCAGATATGCAGATGACACCAACTTTATGGCAGAAAGTGAAGAAGAACTAAAGAGCCTCCTGATGAAAGTGGAAGAGGAGAGTGAAAAAGTTGGCTTAAAGCTCAACATTCAGAAAATGAAGATCATGGCATCTGGTCCCATCACCTCATGGGAAGTAGATGGGGAAACAGTGGAAACAGTGTCAGACTTTATTTTTCTGGGCTCCAAAATCACTGCAGATGGTGACTGCAGCCATGAAATTAAAAGACGCTTACTCCTTGGAAGAAAAATTATGACCAACCTAGATAGCATATTCAAAAGCAGAGACATTACTTTGCCGTAAGGTCCGTCTAATCAAGGCTATGGTTTTTCCAATGGTCATGTATGGATGTGAGAGTTGGACTGTGAAGAAGGCTGAGTGCCAAAGAATTGATGCTTTTGAACTTTGGGGTTGGATAAGACTCTTGAAAGTCCCTTGGACTGCAAGATCCAACCAGTCCATTCTGAAGGAGATCAGCCCTGGGATTTCTTTGGAAGGAATGATGCTAAAGCTGAAACTTCAGTACTTTGGCCACCTCATGTGAAGAGTTGACCCATTGGAAAAGACTTTGATGCTGGGAGGGATTGGGGGCAGGAGGAGAAGGGGACAACAGAGGATGAGATGGCTGGATGGCATCATTGACTCGATGGACGTGAGTCTGAGTGAACTCCAGGAGTTGATGATGGACAGGGAGGCCTGGTGTGCTGCGATTCATGGGGTCGCAAAGAGTCGGACATGACTGAGCAACTGAACTGAACTGAGTGCCACCTTGGAAGCCTGTTTCTTCATCATGCTGCTGCTGCTGCTGCTAAGTCACTTCAGTCATGTCCGACTTTGTGCGACCCCATAGACGGCAGCCCACCAGGCTCCCCTGTCCCTGGGATTCTCCAGGCAAGAACACTGGAGTGGGTTGCCATTTCCTTCTCCAATGCATGAAAGAGAAAAGTGAAAGTGAAGTCTTTCAATCGTGTCCGACACTTAGCGACCCCATGGACCTCAGCCCACCAGGCTCCTCCGTCCATGGTAAAACAGCCTAAATAGACTTTGCTTCCTCACCAGGTTCTGGGAAGGTCAAATGAGTTAATGCATGCAAAAGCACATTATAAGTCAAAAGCACTATGCTTCCTGGTTTAATACCACCATCACTGCCCCCTACAATCTCACTCACCCCTCTCCATCTTCAAATTCCTTAGTCAAGAGTTGGTTTTGTTGTCTTGATATGAGGCAAGAATGATTTCTGAAAAGCAAAGTTACTGCCATGTGCATGGTCAAAGTTTTTTAGGCAGCTGCATTTTAGAATGATGCAATAATGGAAAAATAAAAGACTGGGACTTCCCTGGTGGTACAGTGATTAAGACTCCATCCTCCTACTTCAGGAGTCATGGGTTCTGTCCCTAGTTGGGGAACTAAGATCCTGTATGCTTTTTGGTGTGGGCAAGGAAAAAAAAGTAAGAGCTGATGTCAGAATGTCTGATCTCTAGTCATGGCAATGCCCTTGTCCTTATTTTCCATCTTTAAACACTAGCACCATCCTTTCATTCTTCAACACTCTACTATGACTAGACTCTGCTAGACACTGGGGCAGAAAAAAAAGTCTTAATTCTGGCCTTCAAGAGGTTCTGCTGCAAGAGGTTTAGCCTAGTCTTTCTGGCAAAACTTGGGCTGTGGTAGACCATACTGTTGTTTGCGATTATTTGCTGCCATGGCTTGGTGCTGAAGAATATGCCTGCTAAAGCAGCAGACATAAGACATGCGAGTTTGATCCCTGGGTCAGGAAGATCCCCTGCAGAAGGAAATGGCAACCCGCTCCAGTCGTCTGGCCTGGAAAATTTCAAGGACAGAGGAACCTGGTGGGCAACAGTCCATGGGGCCACAAGGAATCAGACACGATTGAGCATGCATGCACCTTCTTGGGAGAGGATTGTTTCACTCTGCCTCACTGACATTGGCTTGGGCAGATGACTTCCACTGGCCAGTGAGATGGAAGTGAAAGTGGCATTTACTGCTTGTGAGTCATTGCATGTCTGCAGGTCCTATGGTTCTTTTTTCTCTACCACAAGACCAGCTTGTCCCAGAGAGGGAAGTACCTTCAGCCTAGGTTCTGAAATGGAAGAAAACATGTGATTGACTCATAGAAGATGTGAAATGGGAGCATAAAATGAACCTGTTGTTGTAAGACTCAGATTTGGGAAGACATTTGTTATGCAGCCTAACCTAGAAAAAGCTGAGTGACACAAAAGGAAAGAATGGTCTTCTGTTTCTTTGCTTCATCAGTTTGGTGATAAGAACAGTAATACTTGTGACTAAATTAATAGATTTTATGTTGCTTTAAAACTTACTTCATTCATTTCTTGTCTTTAGAGCCTTAAGGTCTAAGTAGCCAGGGATCCAGGCAACAAGGACAGGTCAAGTGCACAGAAGCCCACTGCCCACTTCTCTATGGTCTTGGTGGTCCTAGTGTCCCAGGCTTCAATGTTTCTTTGCCACTATTTCTGATGAGTGGTTGGCTCTTTGTGTTGAAATCACCCTGAAATGCTTCCCTGACCATATCTATAAGGCAGGATCCTAGGGTTATTTGTCCTTCATGAGTTGAATCAGGACTTAACTTTGGAAAGAAACTCCCTGTTAGACCATATTGACCTGGGTGCAGATTCATTTGCCTGGCTGCTTTCCTGAGCCCCTCTTAGAGTGCACCCCTGAGGAAACCACAAATCACTTCTCTGTTTCATCTTCCTGTTTCTTCTGTCCATATAGTCCCCGGTGGCTCAGAGGTTAAAGTGTTTGCCTGCAATGCAGGAGACCCGGGTTCGATCCCTGGGTCAGGAAGATCCCCTGGAGAAAGAAATGGCAACCCGCTCCTGTATTCTTTGCCTGGGAAATTCCGTGGACACAGGAGCCTGGTGGCCTACAGTCTACGGGATTGCCAAGAGTTGAACACAACTGAGCAACTTAGATATTATTATTATTATGGGTTTTCCAGTAATCATATTGAACACACGTGAGAGTTGGACCATGAAGAAGGCTGAGCACCAAAGAATTGGTTCTTTCAAACTGTGGTGTTGGAGGTGACTCTTGAGAGTCCCTTGCACTGCAAGGAGACCAAACTAGGCAATCCTAAAGGAAATCAACCCTGAATATTCATTGCAGGACTGATGCTGAAGCTGAAGCTCCAATACTTTGACCACCTAATGTGAAGAGCTGACTTGTTGGAAAAGATCCTGATGTTGGAAAAGATTGAGGGTGGGAGGAGAAGAAAGTGATAGAGGATGAGATGGTTGGATGGCATCATGGACTCAATGGACATGAGTTTGAGCAAACTCTGGGACATAGTGAAGGACAGGGAAGCCTGGCACGCTGTGGTCCGTGTGGTTACAAAGAGTCAGACATGACTTAGTGACTGCACAACCACTGTTTACACATGGTTACTTTTTTTTTCTTTCCCATTGGATGGAAATGAAGGGACACAGACAATTCCTTTCGAGTGTCAGGCCTGGAAGACAGACAAACTTTCGTTGGGCTGATCCTGGGTGCCTCTCACAGCCTAACTTCATGTAGTAGCAGAGATAGTCACTCAGCCATATCTGACTCTTTGCAACCCCGTGGACTATAGCCCTCCAGGCTCCTCGGTCTATGGGATTCTCCAGACAAGAATACTGGAGTGGGTTGCCATTCCCTTCTCCAGGGAATCTTCCTGACCCAGGGATCGAACCTGCATGCAATGCAGATTCTTTACTGTCTGAGACAACTTCATGTATTAAGCATGTTAGTATTAACCCCAGGTTGGTAGGTGCCAAATATGCTACTGGAGAAGAGTGGAGAAATAACTTCAGGAAGAATGAAGGGATGGAGCCAAAGCAAAAACAACACCCAGTTGTGGATGTGGCTGGTGGTAGAAGTAAAATCCAATGCTCTAAAGAACAATATTGCATAGGAACCTGAAATGTTAGGTCCATGAATCAAGGTAAATTGGAAGTGGTCAAACAGGAGATGGCAAGTATGAACATCAACATGTTAGGAATCGGTGAACTAAAATAGATTGGAATGGGTGAATTTAACTCTGATGACCATTATATCTACTACTGTGGTCAAGAATCCCTTAGAAGAAATGGAGTAGCCCTCATAGTCAACACGAGTCTGAAAGGTAGTACTTGGATGCAATCTCAAAAATGACAGAATGATCTCTGTTCGTTTCCAAGGCAAACCATTCAGTATCACAGTAATCCAAGTTTATGCCCAACCAGTGATGCTGAAGAAGCTGAATTTGAATGGTTCTATGAAGACCTACAAGACCTTCTAGAACTAATACCCAAAAAAGATGTCCTTTTCATTATAGGGGACTGGAATGCAAAAGTAGGAAATCAAGTGATATCTGGAGTAACAGGCAAATTTGGCCTTGGAGTACAAAAAGAAGCAGGGCAAAGGCCAACAGAGTTTTGCCAAGAGAACCCACTGGTCATAGCAAACACCCTCTTCCAACAACACAAGAGAAGACTCTACACATGGACATCAATACCGAAGTCAGGTTGATTATATTCTTTGCAGCCAAAGAAGGAAAAGCTGTATACAGTCAGCAAAAACAAGACCGGGAGCTGACTGTGGCTCAGATCATGAACTCCTTATTGCTAAATTCAGACTTAAGTTGAAGAAAGTAGGGAAAACCACTAGACCATTCAGGTATGACCGAAATCAAATCCCTCACAATTGTAAGGGATACAGCAGAAGTGACAAATAGATTCAAGGGATTAGATCTGAGAGAATGCCTGAAGAATTATGGATGGAAGTTCGTGACATTGTATAGGAGGCAGTGATCAAGACCATTCCCAAGAAAAAGAAATGAAAAAAGGCAAAATGACGTTGGAGGAGGCCTTACAAATAGCTGAGAAAAGAAGAGAAGCTAAAGGCAAAGGAGAAAAGAAAAGATATACAATTTGAATGCAGAGTTCCAAAGGATAGCAAGGAGAGATAAAAAAGCCTTCAGTGATCAATGCAAAGAAATAGAGGAGAACAATTGAATGGGAAAGACTAGAGATCTCTTCCAGAGAAGGCAATGGCACCCCACTCCAGTACTCTTGCCTGGAAAATCCTATGGATGGAGAAGCCTGGTAGGCTGCAGTCCATGGGGTTGCTAAGAGTCAGATACGACTGAGCGACTTCACTTTCACTTTTCACTTTGATGCATTGGAGAAGGAAATGGCAACCCACTCCAGTGTTCTTGCCTGGAGAATCCCAGGGACGGGGGAGCCTGGTGGGCTGCCATCTATGGGGTCACACAGAGTCGGACACAACTGAAGCGACTTAGCAGCAGCAGCAGCAGCAGAGATCTCTTCAAGAAAATTAGAGATAGCAAGGAAATATTTCATGCAAAGATGGGCACAATAGAGGACAGAAATTATATGGACCTAACAGAAGCAGAATATATTAAGAAGAGGTGGCAAGAATACACAGAAGAACTATACAAAAAAGATTTTCATGACCCAGATAACCATGATGGTGTGATCACTCACCTAGAGCCAGACATCCTGGAATGTGAAGTCAAGTGGGCCTTAGGAAGCATCACTATGAACAAAGCTAGTGGAGGTGATGGAATTCCAGTTGAGTTATTTCAAATCCTAAAAGATGATGCTGTGAAAATGCTGCACTCAATATGCCATCAAATTTGGAAAACAGCCATGGCCACAGGACTGGAAAAGGTCAGTTTTCATTCCAATCCCAAAGAAAGGCAATGCCAAAGAATGCTCAAACTACCACACAATTGCACTCATCTCACATGCTA